>JAPYYM010000795.1:0-14268 GCA_028534135.1 Potos flavus
TTTTTTCACTAAATAACGAACCATAGAAGTCTCTAGTCAGTTAATCTAGAGTCTGTTAACATCTAGATCTGTATCATACTTTTTAATGACTATGTGATAGTCGATTGTATAGAACCCATAGTATTGATATTCCATTGTGTGGAATGTGTAATACAAATGAAATAGACACATCCGAGTATTTAGGTTGATTGGATGTTTTTTCTGCCATAAATTCTGTGATTATTGGAGTGTGAACTCTAACATTTCCTCATACTAGAGCAGATACATCCTTAGCATAAATTGCTGTGCACAGAATAGCTAGCAGAAAGGGTCTGCATGTTTAAAATTTGTAAATATTGCAAATGCCTCCAGAAAACGTTTGCCCTTTACATCCCCAACTAAAAAGGTAGGAGTATATGTGTTTGTCCTCACACCTTACAAAAGTTAATCACTTATCCTCTTCAGAGTGTGAAAGTATAGGCCAGAAATGAAGTTATTTTAGTCTTTTTTTTTTTTTTATTACTATGAAGACCTTCCTTTTCCTCTCACTTTTTAAATTACCTTTTTGCATCCTTTTGTTCCCTCTTGTTGGCCTATTCATCTACAACAACTTTTTGTGTGTCTCCTTTTAATGCGTTGTAGATGTTTTCCTCAGTTTGTCACTTGTACTTCAGCCTTATTTATTAATTTTTTTAATAATATAGAAGGTATTTTCTTTTTTGGTTTC
This sequence comes from Potos flavus, assembly GCA_028534135.1. Classification (NCBI taxonomy): domain Eukaryota; kingdom Metazoa; phylum Chordata; class Mammalia; order Carnivora; family Procyonidae; genus Potos; species Potos flavus. Next base: position 707 of record JAPYYM010000795.1, read on the forward strand.
TGGGTTTTGTGTTATGCTTAGCAAGGCTATTCTAATTTCAAGAATATAAAAACTGTTTATAATTTCTTTATGACATTTTGAAAATATACATCACTTGAAGTAGACTTAAACATGCATTAAAATATACAAGGTCTTATGAACAGACATTTCTTGAATACCTACAGGTGGCCAACAGATGCATGAAAAGATGCTCAGCATCACTCATCAGGGAAATAAAAATCAAAAGTATAATGAGATATCTCCTCAGACCTGTCAGAAGGGCTAAAATAAAAAACATAAGAAATAACAAGTGTTGGTGAGGATATGGAGAAAAAGGAACCCTCATGCAGTGTTGGTGGGAATGCAAACTGGTGCAGCCACTGTGGAAAACAGTTTGGAGGTTCCTCAAAAAAAAAAATAGAACTGCCCTATGATCCAGTAATTGCACTACTGGATATTTACCCAAAGAAGAAGAAAACACTAATTCAAAGGAATATAAGCACACCTTTATTTACTGCAGCATTATTTACAATAGCCAAATTATGGAAGCAGTCCAAGTGTCCATCAATAGATGAATGGATGAAGAAGATATATACATACATTATATTATATATATATATGTGTATATATATGTATACATGTATACATATGTATATGTATATATGTGTACATATATATGTATACATATATATGTATACACATATATATGTATATGTATACATACATAATACACAAATACATAATACACAAAGTGGAGTATTACTCCACCATATAAAACCATGAAATCTTGGCTGTTTGCAACAATAGGGATGGATCTAGAGTATATTATGCTAAGCAAAGTTAGTCCGGCAAAGACACATACCATATTTCACTTGTATGTGGAATTTAAGAAACAAAACAAATGAACAAAGGAAAAAAAAAACAGACTAACCAAAGAACAGACTCTTAACTACAGAGAACAACCTGATGGTTACCAGATGGGAGGTGGGTGGGGGATGGGGGAAATAGTTGATGGAGACTAAGGAGATCATTTGTGATGAGCACGAGGTGATGTATGCAAGTGTTGAATCACTATATTGTACACCTGAAAGTGATACAGTACTGTATGCTAACTATACTGGAATTAAAAACTTAATAAAATAAAAATTTTTAAAAATACACAAGGTCGCTTAGGTTTGTATTTTTATGGTATTCTAAATTCCCCCTTTTCAAATTAAATATAGCACACAGAAATTGAACATAGAGGTCTAAGTACATGTTTTGGATATTTGCAATGGAAATAGAAATGATTTGCAAATCATTAGGGTTGTAGTCAATGGCGATGAAAACTCATTGACTCACACTTAGACATACTCTGGCCAATATACAAAATACATTAGCTTTGGAAACTATGAAATCCTGATCTATTTAGTGCTTCAGTAAATTTAACTTTTTCCCCAAGTTGGAATTGATTATGAAGATGTTTAGTTTCACTTGTTGGGTGCTTGTTTTAAGGTAAAAATAAAGTCTTGACTATGCTATACACCTTTCTTGCATTCTCTATTTTTTTATGAAGCAGATAAAAATAATTCATCATCTCAGGAGAAAAGTTCTTTTATGTTCTAGATGTGTCTGGAAGCAGTAACAACAGCAAAACAACTGGATTGAAAAAGAAGGAAAAGAGAAGTGGTAAGCTTGGTGTAATGATGACAGACCCTTGTCTGTGTCACCTTGAAGGAGAACTAAATGCAGCATAATGCAATTATTAAACTGTCGTTGTTTATGAAGGATCATCTGCAGACAGTGTGTACTTGATACCCTTTTTAAAAGTTGGTATAAATATGTGAAGAAATGGGCTCTACTTAGGCAGCATTTGAATTCTCAACCTGTTTTTTCGAGATGGTGAGAGTTAACATATATCCAGTCAGAAAGAGTCATGCTTCTCAAACTCAACATGCATGTAATTGCCAGGGAATCCTGTTAAAATGCAGATTCTGCTTCAGCGGGTCTGGGAACAGCCTCCAAGTGTGAATTTATAACAAACTTCCAGGAGTAAGAAACTAGAGAAAAGGTGTTACTTGAATTTGGTTGTGTTTTGAATAAAACCATATGATAGTACTTGTCCTCCAAGTACTTGTCTGGAAAAAAGTAGGTGCTGCTAGAATCTCCTAATACTTTTCACACAGAAGAATTCTTCCTTTTACAAAAGGGTTTGCCAAAGGTGGTCTAGAGAATTCTGCCAGTTTTAAATAACATATTAGGAGAAATTTTAAGAATCCATTAGTGCGAGGGGTTTTAAGGGTTAGTGATGCTGGGAAGAGATTCTTGAACTGGTGCATTTTGCCTGTGTGAAAGTCACCATGTTTCCTGCTTGTAAGCTTTTGCACTCTTATCTCTGTAACCATTAAGAATCTATAAGCACGATTTGGAACCAGAGGACCTGAGTTTATCAGTATATCAGTATATCAACTGTATATATCTGTATATATATACTGTATATCAGTATATCAGTATATCAACAGTGTATCAACTGTGCTATGTAACCTTGGTTGTGTGTCTTCATTTCCCTGAGCTTCATTTCCCTCATCTCCAAAATCGAGGCCAATATGTTTGCCCTTCTGGGTTAATATAAAGTTTAAATCAAAGTCATTAGGATAGTTTTGGCATGCGTATGCACTGGCTATTACTGATCTGATTCTTACTTTCCCTTCTCTTATCCAAAGTATAGGACATCAGATGATTCAGGGAGCAATATATATATATCGTATGTATATATATATATATATGTATATATATATAGAGATATGTGTGTGTATATATATATACACACATATGTGTGTATATATAGCGATACGTATATATATACACGTGTGTATATAGAGAGATATAGAGATATCTAGATATATAGAGAGATATATAAATATGAAGATACATACATAGTTTTATATATATATCTTTCTTTTTGTCAGAGGATATGGAGATTGGATTTTTTTAGGCTATTCCCTTACTTAATGTTAATCAGCATCCTAGCTTTTCTTGTCTGGAAGGATTAGTAGACTCTAACCTTACCACTCCTTTAAAACATACTATTTAAATTTTATTGAACAGCCTCACCCCTTTTTTTTTTCTTAGCACTCACAGGAATTATTCTCTACAGACATCTGAAAGACTACCTTCTAACTGAAGAACAGTTACAGGAAAATAACTATCCCCACCCCAACCCTGACAAACGAGGAAGTGTTCTTTTAACCCCAGGCATGACAAAAGCTCTTGTGAATGACAGTAAGTCTGTGGGACCAAAAATGATCCTTGTTACTTACTAAGGTTGGAACACTGAAAGGACTATTTCCCTTTCCACTTCATTTCCATTACCTATGTAGTTTATTTTATTTTCATAATTTATTGTATCAAATATTAGTCATTTCCGGTAAGTACTAGCATTATCTCCATTCACAGGTCAAATGACTTGTCAAAGTTCCTTCTGAAAATAAGTGGTAAAGCCAGGATTCGAACCCAGGGAGTCTGATTCTGGAGTCCTTACTCCTAACTACTATTCATATACATATGCTGTGTCATGTTTTGAATACTTTGTATCTTTTGTTAGGAATTCTTACCAAAAGATTTAAAATTGGTATTATTTTTCTACATTTTCTCTAAATGCTAAGCATGGTTAAAATTCATTCGTTCCCCCCAAAAACAAGAAAATATAGGATACTTAACACCACAACTGTCAAATCTTAGGTCCATTAGAGTTTGAAATGCAGTTATAGGAATATTTTTCAGTGACTACAAAATACCTTTTGTAGCTTTAGAATTTTTCTCAGGATTATCTTCACCATTTGTGATAGTTTTTTTTTCTTTCTTTTCTTTCTTTTCTTTCTTTCTTTCTTTCTTTCTTTTCCTGAACCCTTAACCCAGTGAAGAACATGGGCTTTGAAGGAGGAAGGCAAATCCGGGTTTGGATGCTGGCTGGATGTTTTCCCAGTTCTGTAATCGAGCTACCCCATCAGGCTGTTTTGAGCATCCTTTCCAGGAACGCACCTGAAGCTCAGAGTAGACATCCAGACAAGAATGGCTTTCCTCATCACGGCCAGTTTGAGGAATATGGGTCTCGTGAAAAGCTCAGATATACACTCAACGACTTAATATGTATGAACAGGTCACTCTATGTCTAAAAGGGAGGAAATAATAAGGCTTGCATCCTGTTTCAGGAGCTGCCGTGGACTCACACACACAGTTAATCAAGTCGGCTACAGTCCGACTGGGGGGCTACAACCACAATTCTCGGGCGTTGGGCTGACTCTGGAGGCAGACAGGGGATGCCCGTTTGAGCGGGGGGCCCGCGGTGCCGTGAGCAGGTCACCGGCAAGTATTCCTTCGAGTGGCCCTGTGACTTCTGTGACTTCATGGTCGGCCCTGGGTGTGTGATCCGTGCGTCATCAACAACACATAGTTCATTCCCTGCACTTCCATCCGTTTTTCTTTTCTCTCCGTAGACTCACAAATAATTTCACTTCATACTTGGCTTGAGCTTCCAGGAAGATACGCTGTCCTTGTGGGGAAACACGCGGCGTGGCGCCTGCAGGCACACAGCAGGGTGGAAGAGTGTAACTACGACTTTGGCCCCGTGCCGAGTCCTAAAGGCAAGTACTGGGTAGTTCTGCTGTACTTAGTTGGCCAACCAGTGCCCCAGTGGTTGAGACAAAAGTGGAATCAAGTATTCCGTTTGCCGTATGTATTAAATGCAGTCCCGTAGAGAGAGACCGTACCCACTGAAGTTTGCACCTCTGACCACCACTTCCTCCTCTTGCGGCCCGCACGCTCAGGAACTCCAGGCTGGGCCAGCTGCCCCCGGACTTCACCTGCTGTGCACCTGCCGGGGTTGGAATGGTTTCTTTGCCACCCCGCCCCAGCGCGGAGTGAACATGAACTCTTGATCCCTTCCTCCTCCAGCCCCCGTCTTCCCTGCCCCACGGTAGATCCCCCCCGCCAGGCCACTCAGTTGGGGGTTCTGCCTATGCAAACCGGAAACCTAGGTGCCATCAGGAGTCTCCCTGTTGTGCACGTTTTCGTCCCAGCAGCGCGCACGTCTCATCTGCTCTCCCCCAGGAATGTAACTTGAGCCCGTGCCCGCTCCACCTCTCCCGCCCCTGCCCAGGTCCGGGCCACCCCCATCTCTGTCCCCAGTTGCTGCCCCATGCTCCTGCTCAGTCTCACGGCTCCTCCCAAACCCCCTCCCCTGCAATCTGTTTTTCACCCCCAAGCCCCCAGAATAACTTTTTGACGTCACATGTGTAGTCCTGTCTCTGCCCCTGCTTTGATGAAAAGCCTTCGGTTTCTTTGCCGACCCTGCCTGATTGGGCCTCTGCCCCCATCTTCCACCCTGTCCCTTGTTCCCTTCACAGCCCCCTGGCCCCCTGTCCAGAGCCTCCTTGCCTGTTGTTCTCTGTGCTTTTGCCGTGGCTCTGTCCTTCTTACCCTCGGTGCCTCTGCTAACTAGTCCGTCTAACAAGGTCCTTTCACAGCCCTGCCATCTGAACGAGGTGTGTGCTCTTCCACCCAGCACCAGGCCTCTTCCTTTCAGAGCACGTAACCACATTTTATAACGATCCAGTCAGTTATCTGCCATCTCCGAAAGACTGTAAGCTCTGGGACGGACCACCGTCCGTTCTCGTTTTCTCTCCCCACTGTCTCCCCAGCACTTAGCATGGTACCTAACGCATATGGACTGTCAGTAAATCTTTGGGTGGGTGCGTGGACACGTGAATTATTGATGGAGAGATGGGCATGAATATGAGTGAGATCGTACTAAATACTATGAAGAAGATAACAGAAAAGAACAGTGGGCTTGATTAAATGACAGGAAAAACTACATGGATACAAAGTAAAGTAAATCAGGCAGGTTTGGCCTGAGTGTTCAGAGCTCGGAGGGCTTAGTTTCACAGGGTGGAGGGACTGTGAATTCCCAAAGGAGAAGAACAAAGAGGGAACATGATTCAGGAAGAGTGAGTGTAGCAGGCAGACCGGTTGAGCTAACTAGACAATACAGCGTAATGAGCAGGATGAGGACTCTGGAGTCAGCAGACCTGAGATTTGGAGTTTTTTTTTTTTTTTTTTTTGCCACCGACTTCCTCTGAGACCTTGGGCCAGTTAAGCTTGCTTAACTTAAGCTTCCTGAGCTTTTGGTTCCCCCTTCGCAGGATGAGCTTTATGTGGCAGTTTGCTGAGCTTACGTGTCAAAGTCCTGGCTTATAATAAATACTGTGTTAAAACTGGATCTCTGCCTCCCTTTCTCATCACAGGAGAAAGTAAGATAAAGCCGTGGGATGTCAAGATTGGATGAGTAATGTAAGGCTGGTTAAGCAAGAGCCTTCAGTGCCAGCCTGAGAAATTTGCATTTGATCAGTCATGTACAAGGGAACAACTTGAGGAAAGTGATATAATGAACGTGTGCTTTAGGAAAATCACTCTTGGCCACATTTTATAGGAAAACTGGTGCAGAAACCACTGGAGCCAGAAGGATTTAATAGGCAACAGTCGAATGCACATCGCCTTGGCCAGAGGGAAGAAGGGCTGAGGTGGATAAGGGAACAGATGAGATGGAATATGGGAGTGGGATAAGAAAAGAGTTAGGAAGGCTTGGGATTATTGCTGTGAAAATGTGCAAAGTGCCTGGTCAGAGGTGCAGAAGGAGAGGGCATCGGGACTTGGTAGGTCCAGCCAAGGCTGGAGGCCACATCTGTGTTGTGGTCTCAGTGTGTATAACTGGCTGATGTTTCTTGGGTCAGATCAGCAGCTCAGACACAGGAAGGGAGAAGGTGGTAGTTGGAGCCCCTCAACCAGAGGGCTCCAGTAGAGAGAAAAGGTCAAGGAGTGGGGAAGGTTGAAAAGATAGTTGAGGTAAAGTCAAAGCGGAATAAAGAAGTGACACCAGGGGCACCTGGGTGGCTCAGTTGGTGAAGTGTCTGACTCTTGATTTTGACTCTAGTCATGATCTCAGCGTCCTGGGATCAAGTCCCTTGTGGGCCTCCCCACTCAGCACGGAGTCTGAGATTCTTTCTCCCTCTCCCTCTGCCCCTCCCCCCCACTCTCATGTGCCTGCGCTCTTTCTCTCAATAAATAAATTAAAATCTTAAAAAAAAAAAAAATGCCAGAGGACTTCTGAGGGACCAGGGCAAAATGAGGGAAAGAGGAAGGAAGGGGATAGAAGGTGTTCAGGACATTGGTAATTATGATTCACCTTCAAGGTGGAACCCATAAGAACTCTGCTTCCAGGAGTTGATTTTTTCCTGCTCATTATGTAATATCCAAAACTAAGACTATGTGGGGCGGTAACATCAGATCACGTGCACAGCAGTGTCCTTAAAGGTCCTTGAGGGTAAGGTAAGACACATGCCCTGGGAGTGAGCTGCTTCTGCTTTATAGAGTTGGCCTGTTTTGATTTTTATTTGTTGCTGGTTTGCAGTCCTCGGTGGCTTAGGGACACAGTACAGCTGTTGTGAAGGTGTCCTTGGATCTGCTGGGTGTCAGGTCGCCAAGGTGGGGCTTGTCACGGAGACCTGCTCGGGTCAGGACCAGAGGTGTTGCCTCCAGAGACCACGAACCCTTTGAAAGAATTTGAAAGAATTCATTAGCTAATTTTTAATTGATGACATTTTTATGAGCATAATCGCCCCTGCAGAAATATACAGTAATTTATTTGGCCCTGTTTATTTCAGCTTCATGTTCATGACCGGAAAGAAAACATAGAGGGCTTCGCGAAGACTTCTGTCAAGTGCCTGCCCACCGATGGTAATCCTGGTGTATTTGCTGAGAATTGTGAGGTGCTATGTCAGTGTTTTCTCTTTTACCCTTCTTGGAGTAATTATAAGGAAATTGTGGTGGCGCACTCTCCGTTGTATGACAGCACTTCGCTGGGCTTTATCCCATCCCACATAGCCCTGCCGTGTAGTTCACGTATTTTCAGAAGCAACTGTAGCTGAAGGGACTTAGGCAACGTGGAGGAATTCCTATACTTAGTAAGGGATAGAGCCCGGAATTGGTCTTTGGTCCTCCTTTTGTTTATTAATTTTTCTTTATGTATCACCAATGGTGGTTCTCCTCCTCAAATTACTGAAATTATATGGGTGGAAAATGTTGTAAATAGTATCCCCGGAATTGACATAAAAACTTGAATAAATTTTTCAGAAACTATTGGTCGTAGAGATAGTAAAATATTTGTAGGGATTTTTCTTCAGATGAGAATCAATATGAAAAAGCAGGGAACAAATAGAACTTGGAATCCTATGACCTCAGAAGCTCCACCCCTTCCCCTCTGTCACACCCCAGCGAGTCTCCCGGATGCTCTAATCTGTAAAGTATGGGATTAATAGTCACTCCATGGTTACCATGAGACTCAGATATACTAAAATAGGGCACAGTACACTGGACAGGTCAAACATCATGTGAAGAGTTGTCTCTCCCGAAACATAAAATTTTTATTCCCTATAGTATATTTGGAGAGCAGATTCATAGAGTTTAATTATGATAAATATATTAGGGCATTGTACAGTTTGAAGCTTGGGTCTTTAACTAGAAACAATTAAGGCTGCTTCAGGCTTTGAAATCCAGTATCCTTACCACGCTGTCCTCTACAATGCCATGTTTACATATTTACGGTAAAAATTTTCTATTTATGGTAAAGATTTTTTTCATTCAGTAAGATCTGTAACTGCATTATCCAATATGGTAACACTCAGTTCCTCAGTCACACTAAACATATTTCATTTTGTTTGAGAGCGAGCGAGCATGCACACGTGCAGGCGGGGGAGGGGCAGATGGGGGAGGGTTAATCTTTCTTTTTTTTCAAGATTTTATTTATTTATTTGAAAGAGAGAGATCACGAACAGGGGGAGGGGGAGGGAGAGAAGTAGGCTCCCCACTGAACAGAGATCCCGATGCGAGGCTGGATCCCAGGACCCTGGCATCATAACCTGAGCTGAAGGCAGACCCTTAACCAACTGAGCCACCCAGGTGCCCTGGGAAAGAGAATCTCAAGCAGGCTCCATGCCCAGTACAGAGCTCAGTGCAGGGCTTGGGCTCATGACCCTGAGCTCATGACCTGAGCCGAAATCAAGAGTCAGATGCTAAACTGACTGAGCCACCCGGGCACCCCTCACACTTGTGGCTACTGGCTGCCATATTAGACAGCACAGAAATAAAACATTTGGTCATCATGGAATGTTCTACCAGATAGCACTGATGTCTATTAAAAATGATCGTAAAGACTAAGCCAAGAAAATGGAATTATTTTCTTAGCAGAAATACTACTAACATAAAAGAAAAAAATTAAAGTTTGGAACATCTTTTACAAGACTGTCAGATCCACTGACTGGTTTTTGTTAGCAAATCCAAATAATAGGATTAAATTGTCTATTCTAGTTAGAAATACTCCTTTAAGATATCTCAGATGTTAAAATGTTTACTCAATATGCTATGTAAGTTTAATATGTTCCCCTTTAGCGTGCTATACAGACAAGGGTTTGGAACCTACTCAAGTGACCGTGGCTGATCCCATCCTCCAGGTGGTCTAGGAAACATTTGTGAAGCCAGCTGAAGAAGTCACCGACTAGAACAGCAGGTATATAAAAGTGTTGGCTTTGAGCATGTAGAATATTCAACATGTAGTTTAGGTGAGTTTTAGCTTAGTAGTTTTCCTGAGTCAATGTTATAACATGAGTTACACTGTTTTCCTTTAGTTCATTCATTTGTTCAAAAACATTCATATTTTATTGAGTACCTTGCTAAAATTATGCAGACAGACACTGTGTTAGATCCCAGGTTACAACCCTAAATAACAGACAAGGCTTCAGCCTTCACAGTGTTGACTGACATGTTGGAGTGGTATGTAGGAGGCTAGAGAGGTAAAAACATTGAATAAATTATTTTATTCATTGTTCCATCATTAATCATTTCCTTTTGAAAATGCCCTATTAGCCATTTCCATTAGGTAAAAATTGCCATTGGATAAAAATTTCTTCAATCTTGTGGACATGTCCCTGGGTATACATGGCTTTGATACAGCAGGCAAAGTAATTGTTCAATGCCGATTCTATTCTGTGAATCATTATTATTAAAATATGACATATTTCTGACCCAAACTCCATGCTAACTTAAAATGATACAATATAGATGTGCCTTTAATTTTTAAAAACTTCATATGAAACACCAGTGATTTCACCGATGAATTGAATTTGGGTTTCCTAAAGGCTTATAAGCCATATAACATGACCTATTTATATATTTCCTCAAATAGAAAATGGCAAGGATCTAAATTTTCACTTTAGAATAACAAGTGTTTATTATTGATGTTACTGTATTTATTGTTCAATTTTCTTTAACACATTCTCCAAAAGTACTTAAAATTACTGTTATGTGTGTGTGTATATATGATTTGTTTACATATATAAACAAATATGACTTGTATATACACGTACACATATATACTATATATAATGTATATAGTATACATAATATAGTGTAGTATATATAATATCTTACATAATACTGTATATAAAGTGTATATCATATAATATATGTCTATGTCCATAATTTTGGAACACAATAAAGCAAAGCGGTTATGTAAATTAAAAGTTGTTTTGATGATAAATATTGAGTATTTATAGAGAATTCTAATAAGCATTTTTAAACCTAAATTCCCTCACAGTTCATAAAAATGGTATAAGCATAAAAACTCAGTAAAGGTTACGATGATCAGAAAATACTAATATTAAAAAAAAAAGAAAATACTAATATTTGTATACTAATCTTTCTCCTGACCTCTTTGGATTTTTTTTCCTACTCATTTTTGCCACATTTTAAGAGCCCTATTGATTTAACTGGGTTTTGGGGTTTTTTTTAGCTTTATTGGGGTATATTGACAAACAAAATTTTAATATACCTAACGTTATTGCACTTCAGTGGTACTTATTCTTTAATGGTTTTAATGGAATCTTTCCTAACTGCTTTTTAGAAATATTTGGTAATTATTGACATTCATAGTGACAAAATGATAACTGAAGGGCTTGCATTATAAATAATTTTCGAGTCTCAAAAAAACTTCAAATGCATCCAATGCATTGAATTTTTAAAAAATGTTTTAAAGTAAGCCCAAGTACTCCATGATAATTTCCTCTTAATCCAAATACTTGATTATTTATCAAATTCCCTAAACTTGATGATGGAGCTAGGTATCCTTTTTTTTTTTTAACGATTCAAGTATAATTGGCATACATTATCAGTTTCAGGTGTACAATATATTGATTTGTCATTTGCATGTGAAATGATCAAAATAAAACTAGTTACCATCTGTCACCATACAAAGTTTAAAAATTTTTTTCTTGTGAGAACTTTTTAGATTTACTTTTTAAACCACTTTCAAATTTACAGTACAGTATTAATGATTATAGTCCCCATGCTGTACATTACATCCTCTTGACTAACAAGTGGAAATTTGTACCTCTTGGTCTCCTTACCCCATTTTTTTCTACCCCCAACAGTCCTCCTCTCTGGAAACCACCATTTTGATCTCTGTATCTGAGTTTTGTTTTGTTTGTTGATTTATTTTGTTTTTTAGATTCTACATATAAGTGAAATCATACAGTGTTTATCTTCCTCTGATTTATTTCACTTAGTCTAAAAACCTCAAGGTTCATCCACGTTGTCACAAATAGCAAGATTTCATTCTTTTTTAGAGCTAAGTGGTATTTCTTTGTAGATATTATGTTGCATCCACTTATCCATTCATCCATCAGTGATTACTTAGGTTGTCTCCATATCTTGGCTATTGAAAATAATGCTACGATAAACACTGGAGTACATATGCCTTTTCAACTTAGTGCTTTCATATTCTTCAAATAAATACCCAGAAGTAGGGGCGCCTGGGTGGCTCAGTCGGTTAAGTGTCTGCCTTCGGCTCAGGTCATGATCCCAGGGTCCTGGGATGGAGCCCCACATCAGGCTCTCTGCTCAGCAGGGAGCCTGCTTCCCCCTCTCTCTCTGCCTGCCTCTCTGCCTACTTGTGATCTCTCTCTCTGTCAAATAAACAAATACCCGAAAGTATAGTTAGTGGATCATATGGTAGTTCTGTTTTTAATTTTTTGAAGAAGCTCCATGTTTTTCATAGTATTATGGCTGTGTACCATATATACTGTATACTGACAGCATATTGGCCGCACCAATTTATATTACCACCAACAGTGCACGAAGGTTCCCTTTGCTCCACATCCTCACCAACACTTGTTACTTCTTATCTTTTTGACAGTAGCCATTCTAACAGGTGTGAGGTGGTATCTCATCATGGTTTTGATTTGCATTTCCCTGAGGATGAGTGATAACGAGCATCTTTTCATGAGTCTGTTGGCCGTCTGTATATCTTTGCAAAAATGTCTATTCAGATCCTCTGCCCAGTTTTTAATCAGATTGGCATTTTTTTGTTGAGTTGTAGGAGTTCTTCATATACTTTGGAAATTAATCCCTCATTAGATAAATGATTCGCAAATACCTTCTCCCATTCCATGGGTTATTTTGTTGATGGTATCTTTGTGCAGAAGCTTTTTAGTTTAAGGTAGTCCCATTTGTTTATTTTTGCTTTTGTTGCCATTACCTGTGGAGTCAGATCCAAAAAAAAAAAGACTAAAACCAATGTCGAGGAGCTTTTTGCCTGTTCTAGGACTTTTGTGGTTTCTGGTCTTACAGTCGTCCTTAATTCATTTTGAGTTAATTTTTGAGTATGGTATAAGATGGTAGGTAGTCCACTTTCATTCTTTTGCGTGTGGTTGTCCTGTTTTCCCAACACTACTTATTGAAGAGGATATCCTTTCTCCATTGTGTATTCATTCTTTCTTTGTACTAGATTAATTGGTCATTTATGCATGGGTTTATTTCTGGGCTACCTATTCTGTTCCATTGATCTCCGCATTTGTCCTTATGCCAATACCCCATTCTGTTTTGATTACTATAGCTTTGTAATATTGCTTGAAATTAGGAAGTATGATGCCTCCAACTTTGTTGTTCTTTTTCAAGATTGCTTTAGCTATTCAGGTTCTTTTGTAGTTCTGTACAAATTTTCACAGTTGTTTGTTCTATTTCTTTGAAAAATGCCATTGGAATTTTGATATGGATTGCATTGGATGTGTAGACTGCTTTGGGTGATATGGCAATATTTACAATGTTCTTCCAATCCATGAACACGGAATATCTTTGCATTTACTGGTATCCCCTCCAATTTCTTTCATCAGTGTCCTAGTTTTCAGTGTACAGGTCTTTTACCTCCTTGATTAAATTTTTTCTTAGGTATTTTATTCTTTTTGATGCTTATAAATGGGATTTTCTTAATTTTTTTAAAGATTTTATTTATTTATTTGACAGAGAGGAGAGAGATCACAAGTAGAGAGAGAGAGGGGGAAGCAGGCTCCCCGCCGAGCAGAGAGCCCGATGCGGGGCTCGATCCCAGGACCCTGAGATCATGACCTGAGCTGAAGGCAGAGGCTTTAATCCACTGAGCCACCCAGGCACCCCGTATTTTCTTAATTTTTAATGAAATTTCATTATTAATGTATAAAAAT
>JAPYYM010000796.1:0-14267 GCA_028534135.1 Potos flavus
GACCTAGCCTGACTAAGAGAGAGACGGGGCTGCCAAAAGACAAAGAAAGAAAATATAGAAAGACAGAAAGGGAGACACGGATACAAAGTAATGACTGGAAAGAGAAAGATAAGCAGAAGCAAAGAAAGGGAGAGAACAAGCAACATAAAACCAGTAAAGCCAACTGAAAACAAAGATTTAGTTGTATCAGGTTGACTCAGCCAAGAGGTTCTTGGGACTGGGTCAGTGTCTGGTTCACACGCATGAACACGCGTGCGCACACACGGATACACTCTCCGCTCCATGCACATGGCAGGCCCTTAGGCAGGTGTTAGGAGAAGGGGTCCTCTCCAGAGAAGGAAGCTGTGCGGCCCATCCTCCCGCCACCCTGGGGTCAAAGCCATGTTCTCTCCCATCTGCTCAGAGCCCCACTACCGGGCAGACATCTAACTGATGGTGGGAAGGTCACGCAGAGGCAGGGTGTTGGGACTGCAGGATTCAGGAATGGCTGTTCCTTCCACCCTCCAGCTGCCAGCCGTGGAGAGGAGGTGATTAATAAAGGTTCCTGTTTACTAAGCACCTGGAACATTCCAGGCACAATGACAAAGACTCGGTTGAGCCATAACCTACTTAATCCTAAAAACACAACCCCCGGGAGGATTGTTGTCTCTGTGTTACAGAGGAAACAGAGGCTCAGAGAGATGAAGGCAGTTGCTGAAGTCACACAGCGCAGTGCTGGGCTGACACGCTACTACACCCCTGCTGGACTACGGACTCTGAAGGCAGGGACTAGGGTTCTCATAGTTATGCCTGTGTCCCCAGCCCATGGCGTAGCACACAATAGCTGCTCCAAAAACGTTGCTTGGATTGAAGAATGTTAGTTGGAACCGTCTTTTTTTTTTCTTTTCTTTTCTTTTTTATCATAAGCAGATTCAGTATCTTGACTCTTTCTTAGACCTCATGGTCTAAGAACTAACTTCAGGATGGTTTCCTCTCCCATGCCTCCTCCTCCAGGAAGCCCTCTCTGATACCCCAGGCGCGGCCAATCACACACACCCCAGCCCCACCATGGTCTCCCACAACACTCGGCTTCCCCCATCCCAGCCCTGCCCACTCTATATGGTGGTGGGTCGGTCTGGGATTTCAAAATGAAGCAAGAAGGAAGCCAGGGTTTGTTTTTTGGGCAGTGGGAGCAACGAGGGGAGGCAGGATGGTGTGCCTTTGGGCGTCACGCAGCGGAGGGGGTCAGGAGGGGAGCAGGGAAACTGAACATGGGAAGCAGCCTGGAGACAGGAAGCTCTGAACAGAGGACTGAATTTCTGATCGCTATCTGGAAGGCCCTGGGGAGCCATGGAAGGCACGGAAAGCAGGGAAGTTTCGAAAGTTGACCAGAAGTGGGTCTTGGAGGCAGATTCTGGAAGGATGAAGAAAAACTGGACACAGGGAGGTCTGCGAGGAAAGCAAGTGAGGGACGGACCCACCCATACGCCCCAGAGGCTGGAGTAACTGGGTTTTAAACTCAGCCAGAACTGAGTTAGAATCCTGGCTCCAACCAGGCTTGACTGACCCTTGTGACCGAACCTCTCGAAACCGGTTTCCTCATCTATAAAATGGACACTATAATAATCCCAATCTCATAGCGCTGTTCTGAGGACTCGGGGTTAACACATACACAACACTTAGAAAAGTGCCTGGTATTCCAAGGGTGTGAATCCCAGCTCTGTGTCTTCCAAAGTGTGTGACCTTGGACAAATGTCATGACCCAGACCGTGTCTGGGCCTCAGTTTCCTCATCTATAAAATGGGAATAATAATAGTCTCTACCTCACAGGGCTGCCATGAGGATTCAGTGAGTTAATACGGGCAAGGAGCTCAGTCCAGAGCCGGGCATAAGTGAGTGCTAGCTGCTATTGTTTTTTTTCCATTGCCTTCCAGATCAGCTGTCCTGAGATGCCAAGAATGTGAGAGTAGGTGGAGGGAACAGCGAAGGCAAAAAGACCAGAGGGTCAACTCCTGTGCTTGGGCACAGGCAGGTCGAGACAGGTCTGTCTCTACCTGTGGCCACATGTGTGAGCACGTTCCTAAGGGAGGCCTGTGGGGTGAGGGGGGCTCAGGGCAGACTCCAGCCAGAGGCCCCAGGAGAATGGGAGGACCCAGCAGGCCAACCCACTTGAGGCTCTCACACCTGCCTCCGTGCTGACCCTCCCTGAACCTGCCCTGCCCAGCCCTCCTGATTCACCAGGGAAGAACCGCACCCAAGCCGGGGGTGAGGGTAGAGGTTGTAAACAAGAGTCTGCAGGGGCACCCCCGGGGAGCTGGGGGGCAATAGGGAGACCAGAAGCTCCCTGGCTAAGCTGGGGGTCCTTAGCATTTGGGGCTCACACAGCCCTTTGAGAATCTGATAAAAGCTGGGGGGCTCACTCCCTACAAAAGTGAATGGCTAAAGGGTGGTGAAGGTTCATGACCCCTTAAGACAGTCACAGGCCCTAGACTAAAAAATCGGGGGGGGGGGGAGTGCACCCTTTCTGTCCTTCTATATTAGAGCTTTCCAGATTTTGAGGTTACATACTTTCTAGAAGATCCGAAGAAGTCATACACACTCGATGCAGAAATATATCTGCATACACACACAGACTCATACGATCACACAACTTCAGGAATTCCTGGGCACCACTAAGTCAGCCAGTGGCTGTCCACTTTAGACCCCAGGACTAGAGGCAGTGGGGGAAGAGAAAAGGACAGGATGAGGAGGGTGGCTGGAGTGGGTTGGTAACCTGGCTGTTAGAGGGAGGAGGCTGACCGATGGAAAAGGTAGGTACCTGGAGATTAAATTGTTGAGCGGTGCTAGAAAACTTCCCAAAGCAAAGGCAAAGGGATGGGATAAGGGGTCTGGGGGGATGTGGTTC
The DNA here is from genome assembly GCA_028534135.1 of Potos flavus. Classification (NCBI taxonomy): domain Eukaryota; kingdom Metazoa; phylum Chordata; class Mammalia; order Carnivora; family Procyonidae; genus Potos; species Potos flavus. The sequence continues at coordinate 2,885 of JAPYYM010000796.1, forward strand.
AAGGGCAGGATGGTTCCCACTCACCCCAGACCTGTCCTCAGGGTCGCTGGCACCTCCGCCCCCGGCCACCACATCATCCTCAGACTCGTCGAAAGAGGAGGCAGAGGAGAAGCCGCCACTTCCCCCCTCAGCCCGGGAGGGGGGTCCCATTGGCTGAGCCTCAGGCTCGGGTGTTTCAGGAGTGATGATGAGGCGGGGTACAGGGGTCAGCGAGCTACACTCCAGGTGAGAGTACAGGTGAGTCCCCAACTCCCCAGGTTCTGGTTCCTCTAATGGGCCATCCTGCTTGGACTCCCCCAAAAAACAGTCTGTCCCAGGTTCTGTCTGGGGTCCATGAATATCTTGTGTCTGGGGACCATCACTGCCAGACCGTGTCCAGGAGCCAACAGTATCTTGCTGTGTTGGGAAACCTTCAGTGCCAACCTGCTTCCAGGCTGTTTTAGTATCCTGTTGTATCTGGGAACCATCAGTGTACAATTCTCTCCAGGAGCCATCAGCACTCAGCTCTGTTGAGGAACAGCCCCCCTCTGGTTGAGTCCGGAGGCTGGATCTGTTCTTATGGGTCCAGAGGTTATCAGCCCAGGCCTTGGCCCTCTCAGGTTGGGTCTGTGACCCATGTATTTCTATCTCTGTCCAGGGCCCATCAATGCTGGGCTGCGTCCAGAGGCTGGCCCTCTCTGGCTGAGACAGGAGGTCAGACCTGTGTGGACCAGTCCAAAAGCCATCTGTCCCAGTTTCCGTCCAGGGACCGGCTGTCTCCAGTTCTGACCAGTGGCTGCTCCTTTCTGGACACGTCCGGAGGCTGGATATGTCTGGCTCCGTCTTTTGGCCGGGCCGCTCTGTCTCCACTCCGAAGCCAGCTGCTTCAGGCTCAACCTGTCCGTCTGTCCCTGGCTCAGGCCCGAAGCCGACCGTCTCCAGCTCGGTGTAGAGGCTCGGCCCCTCGGTCCGGGCCCGGGGCCCGCCCCCATCGGGCCGCCCCGCCGGGCCCCCTGCGCAGGGCCCAGGTCGCTGCTGTCCCGGCTGCCGCCGCCGCCCCCCTCGCGGCGCCTCCAGCCCCATGCGGGCCGCTCCCGGCAGCGCCCCGGCCTCTGCCTCACTCAGGCTCCCGCGGCACGGGCAGCGCCTCATGCCCTCTGCCTAGTTCGGGCTTCGATCCGACCCGGCCCCTCCTGCCCCTTTAAATCCCGCGAGGGGTGTGGCTGGGGAGCCCCGACTCGCGGGTTCCGGCCCGCGGAGTCCTGCCCGTCCGGGCACGCAGGGGTTAACCGATACTCTGCGCCCCCCCCAACCACCGGGAAAGCCCCGAGGCCCCGCCCCGGACGTGACGCAAGGAGGCGGGCTTTGCCTGGTCCCACCCGCTTCTGTTGGAAGGGGTGGCCTCCCAGCTCTCGAAGCTGGTCCAGGTTGGGTGTGAGCCACCGGCGTGCTGGCTGTGGGCCAGCGGGGCCCCTTCCTAGATCCCCGCAACTAATCCTACCTTCCTACACCCTCGAGTGACCAGTTTAGCCTCCCTGTAAATCCTCGATGACGAGTCCAGCAGCGCGCCCATTCTTCAGACGGAGCATGGACTGACTTTCAAAAACTTGGAAATCCTCTGGACCTGGGTTCAAGACCCGCCTCTACCACTTACTAGCAGTGTTACCTGCAGTGTGTGACTTACTTTCCCTCCCTCCTGCCCCAGCCCCAGGCTCAGTTTTCTCACCTGTAAAATGAGGATACATAATACTATTTTACTGTTTCAGAAAACGTGTGTTCGGTGCCACAAGAGCCAAGCATTTTTACCAACAGGGGTATTGTGGCCCAGAGCCATGAAAGAATTTGACTAAAGGCAACGTGAGGTTAGATGAGGGGCAAGTTAGGACCTTAACTCCGAAGCCAGGCTTCAAATCTCGGCTCAGCACTCACTTCTGGGATGCTCTTTCCCTGCAGACTTGTCTCCTTCGAGCCTCTGTTTTCTCATCTGTAAAAAGGGGATAGCGGAGGGGTGCCTGGGTGGCTCAGTGGGTTAAAGCCCCTGCCTTCGGCTCGGGTCATGATTTCAGGGTCCTGGGATTGGGCCCGCATCGGGCTCTCTGCTCGGCGGGGAGCCTGCTTCCTCCTCTCTGCCTGCCCCTCTGCCTACTTATGATCTCTCTCTCTCTCTGTCGGGTAAATAAATAAAATCTTTAAAATAAAAAAAAAGGGGGGATAGCGGGGGATAATTTCCTCACAGGAGAGCTATGGGAGTTTTATTAGTTTACAACAACGTTTACATTTGTGTGCTTGCTTTGTGCCAGCTGCTGTACTTACTTTATACCCCGACTCTTGTGAGGCAGGGATCATCATCATTCTCTTGCACAAACAGGAAAACAGGCACAGATCATAAATCTAAGTTGTGTAGATTTGAACTCAGGCCCATGGTCCCTACAGGGTGATATAACTTGCTTTTGGGGCTGCGGGTGTGAGAGAAAGAGCCGGAAGTTGAGAATATTTTCTCTAAATCGGATCATGTCCTCCTCTGCTCAGAACCCTCCATGGTTCCCATCCCACAGAGTAAAAGCCATAGTCTTCCCTGTGACTCACTGTCCCCTAAGTGATCTGCCTCTAGTTACCTCCCAGACCTCCTCTCTTCTCTCTCCTTCACTAACTATGCCCATTAGCCTCTTCGCTATTTCTCTGAGATATTTTCCACCACAGGGCCTTTGCATTGGTTTTTTTCTCTGCCTGGAATGTTTTTCCCTCTGATATTCCAATAGCTCCCTCCCTTGCCTCTTTCAGGTCTTTGTTCAAATGTTACCTCCTCAGCTACCTCCTCAGTGAGGTCTTTCCTGACCACTCCAAATCTATTTAAAGTCAAAATCTCTCTACTCCTTGCCCCCTTTCCCTGATTTATTTTTCTCTTTAACACGTCACCTTATTAAATATAAATATGCCCCTCATTGGAAGCCAGCACCAAGACAGCAAATATTTTTGCCTGGATTATTCCTGGCTGTGTCCACTAGTAAAGTACATGCTAAGTGCTTACTAGGAAATTTGGAAAGAATGACTTTTCCATAAGAAATTTCTCTCACGTATAGAGCTCTTGTTCTGGACCAGGTCGTGTGCCAAGCTCATTACAGAAACTATTTCACTGCACCTCTTTCTCTCACTAACACTGAGCAAGACAGGATGACACAGCCCCATTTTACAGATGGAACACTGAGGCTCAGAAATCTGCCAGCCTCTAGCCTTTGCCTGTAGCCTTTGCTATGACCTCATAAAGGGGAAGCATGTGGCACCGGGCTTGGCACTATCAGCCACAGTTCTGTAGGGTTAATTATTGTCATAGGTGCTTTTTATATATTTTTGCCCCCAAGCGTGAGCTGTCACCCAGCTCCTGAGTCAGACCTTTACGTCTGGAGGGTGACGGGGTGTTTTGTCCTGAAATTGAGTCATCTGGGAGTGGGGCATTGGGCACAGACCCAGGGCTCTAAAGTGAGTCATCTCTTCACAGACCAGTGAGAAATCATAGCAGGAGCCCCTCTCCCCCCCCCAACAAGTCATACAGGCTCGGAAGATGAAGTCCAGAAAGAGTTGGGGCTCTTTTCAGGTCATAGCACAGAGACAGAGACAGGGAGGTCTGACTTCCAACAAAAGGGGTTAGACAGTTGGGGGGTGGGGAAGGTTCTGTGAGGAAAGCGTCACATCCCTCCTGTCACATCCCTCCTTCTCCCAGCGGTGGGAGAGATGCCCCAGCCAGCTGCTTCTATTCCAGACTGTGAGGAGGGGTGAGTCAGCCTGTTGTGGGGGGAGCAGACTTTAGGCCTGCCTGCCCTCCCCCCGCCCCCTAAGCACACACCCAGATGGCCTTGGAGCTGCTTTTCTGGGATGCCAGGGCTCCTGACTCAGCACTGGGAATCTAGGCTGAGTGTGTTCTGGGAAATGTCAGGCCTACAGGAAACAGAGGGCTCCCACTCACACCATCCCGCAGGTGGGCGGGGAGCGGAGAGAGAGCAGGGTGTATGAGAGAACAGGGGCCCAGTGTGCAAGGGGCTGAGTGTGAGGAGGTGTATGTACATGGGAGACTTGAGAGTATGAAAGGGGGACAATGGGCAAGCAAGGCATGGGGGTTTATATGCGCGAGGGAAGAAGATGGGGGCCAGGATGTGGGTGTTTGAAGCAGAGGGTTGATGTGCAAAGTGGAGGGGCTCCCAGAACAAGGGAAATGTGTGTTCAAAAGAGAGACGTCCAGTCTGCTGGGGATAAAAATAAGAAAGTAATAAAAATGATAAAAATAAGAAATGTTGGCAAGATGTTTGTGCAGAAAAGAGATGCGGAGTTTGTAAGGGATGTTTGCAAAAAAGACGGTGTGGGGGGAAAAGAAAAGTCGGCCACGCACTTCCACGGCACTCTGAAGTGCGTGGAAAGGCATGATACGGCACGTGCGCAGTTCCCGGGGTGCCCCAACAATCCCCGCAGGCCCCAACGCCCACCTTCAGGCCACGCCCCTAGTGCCGCCCCTCACGCACAGCGGGGCGTGCTACGCGCCAGTCAGTGAGCTGCTACTCCGCTATTGGCTAATTAACCGGAGGAGGCTGGCGTGCAGAGACTCCCGGAAGCGCGAGAGGCTCCCGCTTGCGGTGGACCCGGATCCTGGGAACCGTGGGTGCTTAGCAACGGGGGGAGGTGCCCAGTAACGGGCCGCGGTGGGGGGAGGAATTGTGGGTGCCTAGCAACAAAGAGGAAGGTAGTGCCTAGCAACGAGGGGGTGCTCAGAGGAGTGGAGAGGTAGCCCTGGAGGATCTGTGGGTGTCTAGCAACGGGGGAGGACCCTAGCAACGGCGGGGAGTGGGACCCGGCGAAAGTGGGTTTTGGGAGGTGCGCAGGAAGAGCTATGGGTTCCTAGCAACCAGAGAGGGAACCAGGAGAAACTGGGGGAACTATTAAACAGGAAAGGAAGTCTTTGGTGGGTGGGAATCTTAGGGTGGACACAGAGGAATGTGAGGGTTTAGCAAAGAAGAGGGCAAAGCAGGGAGGTCAGTGCCAACTCCTACCCGAGTAATCCCTCCCCTTCTCCCCCCCCCAGGCGATGTGGCTGGAGGTGGGGGGCTTACTGCGGGGGACCTGTGGACACCTGGGCCGGACTGTCGGTTTGCCTTGTGGGGCCCTGGGGCCTGGGCCCCACTGGTGGTGGGTAAGAGGCTGGAGAGGTGTCTCCAAGGGGCAGAGGCTGAGGGAGGTTTTAGGGTGTAAAATGACAGGGAGGGGTCCAAAAGGGCCACGCCGATCCCATGTCCTCCACTCCTTACCAATATCCACTTTTCTTGCAGGGGCCATGTGGGGGTTCTCCGGCCCAAATGTTTCATAAGGATGGGCCTGGCAGAGGCCTGGGTGAGGAGGACATTCGTAGGATACGGGAGGCCCGGATCAGGAAGACACCCCGGCCCCAGGTATCATTGTCTCCCACCCACTCAGCAGCACCCCCTGAAGGCAGCTGGCCTCCCAGACTTGGGGAAGGGTATGGCGGCAGGTTGGTTGGACTCCCTGGGTGCTATGCTCACCTTCCCACCCTCAGACCTTCTCCCCATTTCCCAGCTGAGCGACCGCTCTCGAGAACGCAAGGTGCCGGCTTCCCGCATCAGCCGCTTGGCCAACTTTGGGGGTAGGTGTGACTGTGGGAGATTATAACCTAGATCAGAGGAGGCCATGTTTACAGAATGAAGCGAGAGGGTGAGGGATGGAAAGAGAAGGAAGGCAAAGGCCTGCGAGGGAGAGGAGTGAGCGATGGAAAGAGAAGGAAGGCAAAGGCCTGCAAAGCCAAGAGAGAGAGGAAGGTAACATTTACTGAGCACATGGAATGTGCAAGGCCCCATGTACGCTCGATCTCTCTGCACTGAATTGATGCGTTTTAATTTCCACAGTATAGATGAGGAAATGGAGGCAAAGGGAAGCGAAGTGACTTGACCCCAGGTTATGCAACAGGATTGTTCAGACTTCAGGTCACAGTCTGCATGAAATAATTCAGGGGTTGCAACCAGCATTAAAAAAGAATAGAATGGGGTGCCCGGGTGGCTCAGGCGGTTAAGCATCTGACTTTGGCTCAGGTCGTGATCTCAGGGTCCTCGGATGGAGCCCCAAGCTCAGCTAGGGGTCTGCTTCTCCCTCTTCCTTCTTCCCTCCCCTTGCTCGTGGCCTGTCTCTCTCAAATAAATAAATAAATAAAATCTTAAAAAAAAAAAAAAAAGAATAGAACAGAAAACATGGGTACATATGTAAAAGAAATTCTTATTTCATGAAATACATATATATATATATCTACTGTTATAACGCATATGTCTTTTTTTTTTTTTTTAAAGATTTTATTTATTTATTTGACAGAGAGAAACACAGTGAGAGAGGGAACACAAGCAGGGGTAGTAAGAGAGGGAGAAGCAGGCTTCCTGCTGAGCAGGGAGCCGATGCGGGGCTCGATCCCAGGACCCTGGGATCAGGACCTGAGCCGAAGGCAGACGCTCAATGACTGCGCCACCCAGGCGTCCCCACATACGTCTTCTTTCGTGTGGATCAGGATCCCAAATTTTAAAGATACTGATTCACAGTACAAAGAGGGAGTTAAATGCACTCAGTAGAGCTTTGGTACCAGGCTCCCAGGGTTCCAGGGGTGATTCTGCCGCACTCTCACTTTGTGACTCTGGACGCGTTACTTAACTTCTCTGATCCTCGATTTCCTTTTCTCTTCTGTGAGGACAAAATGAGTTTATGCATTTAAGGCTCCAGGAATGGTTCCTGGTGTGTAGCAAGCACCCAGAAAATGCCCGCTACGATGATTTGCAGAGATGGTGACGGTGAAAGAGGCAGAGAGACTCAAGATGTCTTTAGCGACAAGGAGATAGATGAGGCAGAGGAAATCGAACCAGAGAGATAACATCAAAAGGACAGAGAGAGGAGGGCTGAACTGATATGCCATGTGGAGGGAGGGAGAAAGACGGAGAAAAACCAACTTAGACAAGGAGAGGTGAGCATGAAGAAAAATGTGGACTGAGAAATGGGAGTCATAGGAAGACAGAGACCCAGGGGGATCATTTCAGGGCCTTCTTACCCTTAGCTGCACACTAGAATCATCTGGGATGCTTAAAAATATATATATGAATTCCAGGGCTCATCTCAGACCATAGAACCTCAGTCTTATATTTGCCTGGGCCTTGTATTTACCAAAGCTCCTCACATTGATGTGCAGCCAGGGGTGAGAACCTCTGACCTGGGAGACAGACGTGGACAGAGTGATGGAGAAAGACATAGCTGCACCTCAAAGGGAACCCCAAGCAGGGAGAGAGTGAGTAAGAGACTGAGTTGGGGACAGAGAGAACCAGAGTTGCCAACAGAGAGCTGGGAGACCGGTTGCTTAGGGAGAGGCTGAGAGCAGACAGGGGAGGTCAGGGGATAAGGCCCAGGGGCAGGCAGGCACCCAGGCTCCTTTCTCACTCCCCAGGACTGGCTGTGGGCTTGGGGCTGGGAGCGCTGGCGGAGGTGGCGAAGAAGTCTCTGCCGGGAGGACGTCTTCCGTCAGGTAAGTGGCAAGTGAGCCCCACTGCTTGGAATCAGACCCTGGCTTTGCTATGTGACCTGGGCTGAGTGGCTTCACCTCTCCGAGCCCCGTTTTCTCATCCGGAAAATGGACGATCGTGTACCCCCCTCTCAGGGTCATCATGAAGCTGCCGTCAGGGTTGTGAGGGGCAGAAGCCTATTGTGTGAGAAAAATAATTGGGAGTCGAGTTCCTAAAACTCCGAGCAGCAGAGGAAAGCTGAGAGTGGGGCTATCCAGGGCAGTGTCTGTGGACAACAGAGATGGAAGGACGGGTGTGGAGATCAGTACTGGTGGCTAAGATTCCTCAGCAAGCCCGGGTCCGGAAGCAAAAATGGGGCTGGATATTTTGTTTATTTTTTTAAAGATTTTTTAAAAATTTATTTATTTGACAGAGAGCGAGAGAGAGATCACGAGTAGGCAGAGAGGCAGGCAGAGAGGCAGGCAGAGAGGCAGGCAGAGAGAGAGGGAGAAGCAGGCTCCCCGCCGAGCAGAGAGCCCGATGCGGGGCTCGATCCCAGGACCCTGAGATCATGACCTGAGCCGAAGGCAGAGGCTTTAACCCACTGAGCCACCCAGGCGCCCCAGGGGCTGGATATTTTGAATGAAAAGAGACTAAGGCCATTGGAACTGACAAATGGAATGTGTGACCCATGATTGAATGGCAGCCTGAGAAAAATGACTATCAAAGACTTTTGGGGACAACCAGGAACATCTGAATTTGTACTGCGGAGCAGATAGGAGAGAATTCGTGTTCATTTTCGTAGGTACGATTATGGCACTGTGATTGAGTAGGGGAATATCCTTATTTTTAGCACAGGTTGTATGCCTCTGCATGTAAATGGGCCTGCAAAAAACAAGGGCGAGTGTTTGGACACATACACACAGATAAATTATGCAGATGAGGCTGAAGGTGAAAAGTTTGAATCGGAAAAAAAAAAAAAGAAGAGTTTGAACTGGATATGTGGGTGTCCGTGCATGACACTGGGCATGTGACTTTTCTGTTCATTAGGATTTTTTCCCCCCAAATAAAAAGGTGGGTGTTAAGTGGAGGATTAGGCTTAAGGTAAGACTAAACTGAGTCTCCACCCTGCTCTGCCACTTCTGTGCTGTGCGACCCAGGGCCAGGCTCTGTACCTCTCTGAATGTTTTGCTTCCTCACCTTGAAAACTGAGGCATTGGTAGTTCTTACTTTTGGGCTCATTGTGGGGATTCAGCCAGAGAAGCCACAGAGACACTTGGAATTCTGCTTTGCACAGGGTGAGCCCTAGCTAGGTAAAGAGCTCAATAATTTTTTTTATCAAATGAATAAAAGCTTAATAAACGCTTTATTGAATAATCCTATAATTTGCATGTAGAGCCAGGCACATCTAAGCATATAGCTCGGTTCATTTTCACAAACTGGATACATCTATGTGCCCAGATCAAGAAACCCTAAGACAGCAATTTGCAAACTTTGCAGTCTGAGGACCCCTGCACACCCTTACAACATAGGAATAGATGGACAAAATATGTTATAGTCACAGTGGGATATTATTCAGCTATAAAAGGTAATGAAATGCTAATCCCTGCTACAATGTGGATGGATCTTTAAAACTATCCTCGGGGAGCCTAGGTGGCTCAGTGGGTTAAAGCCTCTGCCTTCGGCTCGGGTCCTGATCTCAGGGTCCTGGGATCAAGCCCCGCATCGGGCTCTCTGCTCAGCAGGGAGACTGCTTCCCCCTCTCTCTCTGCCTGCCTCTCTGCCTACTTGTGATCTCTCTCTGTCAAATAAATAAATAAAATCTTTAAAAAAAAAATAACAAAAAACTATCCTCAGTGAGAGAAGCCAGACACAACAGGATACATACTGTATGATTCCATTCATATGAAATGTCCAGAACAAGTAAATCCATAGAGCCATAGAGACTGCAGATTACTGGTTCCCAGGGACCGGGAGGAGGTGGTTGGGAGATATGGGGGGTGACTGCCAATAGGTATGGGGTTTCTTTTTGAGCTGGAAAATGTTCCAAAATCGCTTGTGGTGATAGCTGTACAACTCTGAAAGTGCTAGAAGCCATTGAACTGTATGCCTTAAATGAGTGAGTTACACCGTTTGTGAATTACATCGCAATAAAAAATAGAATGAGGACCCCAAAGAACCTGCTTGTGGATTGTATTTTGGGGTTATATTTATGGACATTTAGTGCATTAGAGGTTAAAACAATTTTTTTTATGTTTCAAGTTTTATTTAAATTCTAATTAGTTGGGTGCCTGGGTGGCTCAGTGGGTTAAAACCTCTGCCTTCGGCTCCGGTCATGATCTCAGGGTCCTGGGATCGAGCCCCGCATCGGGCTCTCTGCTCGGCAGGGAGTCTGCTTCCCCCTCTCTCTCTGCCTGCCTCTCTGCCTACTTGTGATCTCTCTCTTTCTCTGTCAAATAAATAAATAAAAAATCTTTAAAATAAATAAATAAATAAATTCTAATTAGTTAACATATAGTGTAATATTAGTTTCAGGAGAAAATAAATTTTTAGAATGCAAGAATACACACACACATGCATTCCATCAGCCATCAGAGCAATGGCATCATCCCAGGTCATGGAGTTTCTGGAAAACTCCACTGAGCATTTATGAGAGAATGAGAGTAAAAAGAGGCAAATAACATCAATGTAATTGTGAAAGTAGTTTTTTTTTTTTTTAAAGATTTTATTCATTTATTTGACAGAGAGAAAGATCACAAATAGGCAGAGAGGCAGGCGGTGGGGGGGGAAGCAGGCTCCCTGCTGAGCAGAAAGCCTGATGCGAGGCTCAATCCCAGGACCCTGAGATCGTGACCTGAGCCAAAGGCAGAGGCTTTAACCCACTGAGCCACCCAGGCGCCCCATGAAAGTAGTTTTGATCTCACAGAGCCTCCTGAAGGGTCTCAGGGACCCTCAGGGTTCCCGGAACCACACTTTGAGAATCGCCGCCTCCTTCTCCAGAATCTCCTATCTGCCCTGTCTTGGCTACTCATTCCCACCAAGGGAAACCACTCTCTGGGCTTCTGACTCCCAAGATTAGTTTTGACTGGTTTTGCTCTTTACACCAATATAATCAGACAGCATGTCCTCATACCTGTCTGGCTGCTTTTGCTCAACATTGTGTTGGAGGGATGCCTCCATGTTGCTGTGGGTGTCACTTTGTCACTCTTCCAGCATGCCTTTGTTCCTTCTGTTGACAGTCATCAGGTTATTTCCAGCTGTGGACCATTACAAATGGTGCTGCCGTGAACCATCTTGGCATAACTGTCCATGGACACACATATGCCTTTTCCTGGGCACATACCCAGGAGAGAAATTACGTCGGCCGTAGGCGTGGGCTGTACTGGAAACTTCCCAAAGGGCTTGTGCCACGACGCTCGTCAGCAATACGGGTGTTTAGGCTGCCCCACATCCTTGCCAACACTTGGTATTGTCGGTCTCATTTTGGCCATCCTGGGGGATATGCAGTGGTGCTATAATGACTTTTTCTGTGGGTGTAATACCAGTGATTATTCTCTCCACCCCAGAGAGCAGCTCCCGGCCAGGCTCCAGCCCTTTCCTGTCAGAGGCCAATGCCGAGCGGATTGTGCAGACCTTGTGTACAGTGCGGGGGGCCGCCCTCAAGGTCGGCCAAATGCTCAGCATCCAGGGTATGGCATGACCCTTGACCCCTGACCCTTGACCTCACTCCTTCCACACCCCCACCCCTCCCCAAGCTCCAACTTCAGATATCCCCCCAGGGGCCCCTCCTCGCCTCCTCCCTCACTGCTTCCCTCCCCCCCCTTCCCCCACCCCGGCCGTCTCCCCAGACAACAGCTTCATCAGCCCTCAGCTGCAGC
>JAPYYM010000797.1:0-14266 GCA_028534135.1 Potos flavus
GAGACTGACCCCAATGTGCGGGCGACGGCACTGAGCCCTGGGACCTGCCTCCTCCGAGCCCCCGGGCCCCCAGCCCGGCACACACACGCCAAGCTGCCCCGGGAGCGTGGGCCCTCCCTCCTGGTGCGTGGGGGAAAGGACTCCCGGAGACTCCCGAGAGCGCGCGGCCACTCGGCCCAGCCCCTGGGGCCGCGCCCACGCCGTCCTCCTGCTGCCGCGTCTCCCCGTTCTGTGGCATCGGCCTCACCTGCTCACGGGGCTCCCGCCTGTGGGAGTCCAGTCAGACCAGTGAGGCTGCCCACCTGGGTTGGCTCAGACTGTTCCTGCCGGCCACGGGACCGTCCTCCGAGCTGGTGGGTCGAAGCTCCGAGAGGGAGACGAGGTGGCTTGGACATCAAAGGCGTGAAAAGGAGATTAAGCAACTCAGGGTTGGCTGTCCCCAATCTGTGGGCGAGCACAGGAAGGGGTGCAGACCCGGCTTAGCCAGTGGGCAGGACGGGCCCCCGGACGCTTGAACGGATTAAGGACCAGAGACGCTTCTGGCACCACGGCTGGGTGTCACCTGTCATTGCTTTCAAGAGGTACCCTTGTGGCCCGGGAGGAAAAGAACACGAAGGATTATAAAAACAGATGATTTCACGTTTTTGGTTACTCAGTTACTGAGCTAAATCTTTTACTGAAGAATGTGAAAAGCCAGAAAGACCTTCTTCTGAATTCTGGAATGTTTCGTGTTTTTAGAATTAGGTGGGCAGTGTTGTTCACACAACTTGGCACACCTCCTAAGGGTGTGGCCCTGGGGGACGTGGCCCTGGGAGTCCCACCCTCCGCTGTCCGTGTCACGGGTCTGCGTTTGCTCTTTGCCTCGTGTGGTGTTGGTCTGCTGGTCGCCACGCACGGATGGTGATTTCATCCTCTGCTGGTGACGAGTAGCCTGCCACTGGGTTCTCACAGAACGTTTCCGTCGTGCCCGTACTTATCTTAACCACTGCGGCCTCCCGGCCGTCAGCACCAAGCGCGGGGCTCCGTGGCTGGGCCGTCAGCGCAGAGCGGCTCCGAAGGACCGCACGCCCGCACCGCCCTTTTCTGCACAGGTCATCACGCCGGTGTTTGAGGGGCTCTGAGAATCTCTTCCCAGGCGGATAAGGTTGGAATCAGCGGGTTATTTTATAACTCTCCCTCCGTCCCATCCCCGCCTGGGGCTCAGCGAGGCTGGTCCGTCCCCACTGATGTCACGGGGGGCCCTGTGAGAGGTATCGCCCGCCGGCGAGGCCCCGTGAAGAGTTCGCATCCGTTCCCTACCTGGTGTCCTCTGTCTCATGGGAATCCACAGGAAGTAGACACACCGCCTTGCACTTTCCCACTCACTCATTCTTTCTGGGACCCTCCCCATAGACCCAGGTTTCCAGTGGGGGCCGTTTCTCCTCGGCCTTCACACTTCCTGCCGCGCACGAACCGCCGGTAGTGGCTCTTCCGAGAATGTCCTTGTCTCACTTTTCGAAGCGATGCTTCACTGGCTGTGAAAGTCGGGATTGGTAGAACCTTCCTTTCTCCTTATAAACATCATTCGTTTATTCGGGTTCCATTCTTGCTGAGAGAGTCGCCGTCGCTGGGTCACTGCCTTTTTTCTCTGCTGTTTCCAAGATGTTCCCGGATCTTTCATCCATTCCACTGTGTTGGGCCTCGGCGGGGACTTACTCATATTTATCCCGCTTGGAGTTTGCTATGCTTATTGGATTAAAAGCCAAAGGTTTTCCCCATGTCGGGGGAAGTTGGGTCATCGTTTCCTCAAGTCCTCCTTTTCTGCCCCAACGTTAATTTCTTCTTCTGAGGCTCCAGCAGCGTGAGTAGTGGGAGGCTTCGTGCTGTCCCGAGGTCTCTGTTGGCAGACTGTGCAGACGCGCTGGGAGGGACGCGTGTCAACACACACGTGATTGCCGTGTCGTCCTGCCCCGGGGGCAGAGCGCGTGGACGGGTGAGAACGGCCGGCGCCCCGCTGAGCACCGGGCCTGGCGGCTTGTCTGGTGTCTCAGGCTGGAATCAAAGTGCAAGAGACGGAGGACAAGATGTCTGTTAAAAATGTGAGTCTCAGGAAGTGTTGTGCGTCCGGATTGCTCTGGGAAAGAGCGTTTCCTTCGCGGGGACGGTGCCACGTGTGAGCCTCCGGGCTCATGCTCACAGGGTTTCCCTGCGTCCCGATGCCCTTTGCTCTGTCTTCCCCAGCAGGGCACAGTTCTCTGCTGACCACGAGGAAGCAGCGCGTGTCTGAGATGGACTTTTCTCTCCTTTGCAAAGATTATAGTCGAGTTGCGAGCACGAAGGAAGCAGTTGCGTTTCCAGCAGTGACTTTGAAGGAAATGCAGTTGCCACGGCGCCTGCCGAATCCCGGGTCCCTGCCTTACGGCTTTGTCACGTCAGCCCCCTTGCAGAAAACCCTGCGGCACTGTGTGCGAGGCCCGTTAAAGCGGTGAACGCGGAATCGTGTGTTGGCGGCTGGGGGGCCCCCTCCTCTCGACTCAGAAGCTGTCTTTCCCCACGTCTTCGCCTCTTGTCTCCCCTCGCAGGGAGCTGATGGGCAGGCGCCGGCCGTTCTGTCTTGACGCGTCTCTCCCAATTCTTGGTTAAAGCTTCGCCATCACTCTCCAGGGTTTGGTTTGGTGTGATGTGGGATTAGAAATAAGATCCTAAGCGTCAGACTTGAAAGGCTGGGGGGGGGCGAGCTGGGGTGGTCCGTGGCTTGTTGGGGCGCCCTGGGCGGCGGCGGGACCTCACCCCCACGTCTGGGCCCACCCGCCGCCAAGGGGGCCTGGACGGGGGCTGTGGTGCCCCCCACCCCCGGGGCAGGACCCGCTTTGCCTCCTGCCGCAGCTGTTCCGGGGCCAGCAAGCCTGTCCCGTTCTCCTGGTTTGCCGCGTCAGGGCCGGCTGGATGTGTGGCCTCCTGGTCACTTGTCTCTTCTGTCCCAGGTCGGGTGTCCTTCTTCACCTCGGGGTCCGAGAACCTGCACCGTGTGGAGAAGGTCCACTGGGGCACCCGTTACGCCGTCACCATCGCCTTTACCTGCAATCCCGACCACGGCATCGCAGACCCTGTGTTCACGTAGCTCCAGCCACGGCATTGCAGACCCCATGTTCACGCGGCCCCGGCCACGGCATTGCAGACCCTGTGTTCACGCGGCCCCCGTCACGCCCCCCCCCCCCCCCCGCCGGGAGCAGCCACGCTGAGCATATGCCCCCTCCCGCCATTTCAGCCCTTTTGCATTGAACAAGGTGCCTTAGGAATCACCCGGGGTGATTTCCTGCTGTGCTGATCATTCCTCGTCTGTAAGTAAATCAGGGGAAGCGGCCCTCGGCCTCCCAGGCCCCCGTGTGTGCGGCTCAGCGTGCTGTCCACGTCGGGCCCGGGATCCGGCAGCGAGCCGACACCCCCCCCCCGCTCAAGAAGGGGTCCCCGGGCCCTGGGTGGAAATTCCCATTTGTGAGCAGAAAGTCATTCGCCCAGGCCGCATCCAGATTCAGAAACCAGCCCGCCCACTGGAGACCGACGTGGGAACGTGGACGATGCCGTGGCCCGTGGGCGGCTCTGGGAGACAGGTGCCGGCTGAGGACCTAAGACAGCGGGGACGTGAGTCCCGCCTCACAGGCATCCTCCCCAAAGCACGCCGGTCACACCCCACACGGGCACCCTGCACGCGCCCCAGCCGTGCTCTGTGTGGGAGGGCAGGGCCCGGGGCGCCCGGGGGAGACCGGGGGTGTGGCCTGGGGAAGCAGCAGCAGAGGGCCAGGCAGTGGGACAGACAAGGAGCAGTAGGAGACTGAAGCCAAGCAGGGGGGCGCCGGTGGGCTGAGGGCTGTTAACGTCGGGCCCCCAGGCTCTGGGAGGCGAGGGGGAAGGGGGAGCGTCGTCCGGGGCACGTCCAGTTCCCTTTGGGCTGACTGACCCTGTAAATACCAGCTTTTCACTTGATCTCAGTCCCAGGAGAAGCATGCATAGACCGCCAGCCCTGAATCCTCTTTGTAGGGCCCCCGCTGCCCCCCAGGAAGGGCTCTGCAGGCTCTGTGACCATTCCAGCCCCCTGCCTGCCCCTCCATTCCCGCCTGAACCAGCCGAGCCCCACGGAGTGGCCGCGGCAGACTCCCGGGCCCTGTCCGCTCACAGATCTGCAGGCCCTGCCGTGACGTCCCTTCTGTCTCAGCACCTTTGAGGCCTCGTGGATCCCAGTGGAGCCGGGGCCGCGGGCAGTCCCTCCCTGAGGAGGCCACACCGTGGGCGTCCCAGCCGCCGTCCCCATCCCTGTGGACACACGAGGGGGGCTCGCGTCTTGGTGCCCAGACAGAGCCCTCCGGGTCTCCCGCGGTAAAGAAGACAGATCTGGGAGGGTGGGGGGCAGCCAGCAAGGACCCCGTTCCTGGAGAATTCCCATAAGCAGTAAGGAGAGGGGAAGCGACAGGAGAATGGGCACTACCCGGGGTCTCCACATGCCCGGGGTGGGTCACTGGACCAACCCTTTGTCCCCAGGAAAAGGCGGGCTGCTCCCCTCTCCAGGTCCCCAGTCCCCAGAGCAGACCCTCCCCGACTGCCCCACACAGCCAAGAGCCGCCGTACCGGTGGGGGCTGCGGGGCCTGGCGGGCTCGGTGGGCTGGGGGGACGTGGTCAGGGGCTGGCCGCACAGTGGGCCCTCTCCTGTCTGCAGGAGGCCGATGCGGGGTGGGGGCTGGGGTCGGTGGTCGGCACCCTGCCCCCTAAGAGCCCCGGCTGAGGCCTCGTGTCCCGGGTGCGCGGATCTCGCCTCTGACACGCTGTGTTCAGGGGCTGAGCCCAGACCCCTCAGTCGGGGTCAGGACCCACCTGAGACCCCAGCCGGTGCCCCAGACTCACTGTAGCTCAGAGATCCCCCCACCTGACACGGGTGGGCCCACGTGCTCACACCATTCGTCAGCGCCTTCCCCACCTCTAACGTCACCCACCCCGGGGCCACCTCCTGGCCGTCTTGAAAGTTCCCGGCTGCCAGCGATCTACGGCCCAGCCTGGCATGCAGTGGGGCACACACCGCCCACCTCCGCTCTGCCCGGTGGCCGTGGGCTTGGGGCGGGAGGGGGAACAGGGGGCGGGGCTGGTAGGCAGAGGGCAGCAACGGAGGTACCCTCCCCGCGGGTCCCCACGGGGACCTGGGCATACACACATGGAAGCAGGGCAGGGAGGGGGCTGGACCGCCGGACAGGGGCTCCCCAGGCCACAGACCGCCTGAGGCTGCCTTCGTGCTCTGACCCCGCTCGGCATCCAGACCCCGGTTTCCAGCGCCAGGAGGCAGAGGGGGCAGGTCAGAGCTGTCCAGACTGTGAGCCTGCCCTGGGCAGCTCGGGATGAGGCTCTCCTGGGGGAGAAGTGGCCCCGCGCCCCCCACGTGGGGGTGGGCCCTCGGCTGGCCTGGAAAAAGCGAGTCTGGCCCTCCTGGCTGTTGGCGTTGGCGGCCCTGCTTCCCGCTCGAGCATTATCCGTCTGGAATGCCAATGGAAAATCTGCCCTGGCTCTGGGTCTCCTGGTTAGGCGGTTTGGGGGTGCTTGGGGGCCCAGGAGCCGGGGGCTCCCACCTTCCACTGGCCGAGCTCCCCTCCTTTCTCACGCCTGGCGAGTGGTTGAGGGAAGGTGGCCCGGCAGCTGGGGATGAGCTCTGGGTGCTTTCTCCAGGGGACAAAGGGGCCTCAGCGCCCAGTGCCCCGAGGCTGGCCCTTCAGGTGACCCCGGTCAGGGGCACCTGGCAGCTGGGTGTGCACAGGTGTGGAATCAGGCGAGTTCGGGCTTCTCGAAAGCGCTCAGGATGCCCTCCCGGTCAGGGCCCCACGCATCACCCCGCCGGCGCCGCGCGACCACCCAGACAAGCGCTGGCCCCCCGCCCCCGCAGGGGTCCGTCTGGGGAGCTCGGAGTCCACAAGCAGAGGGCTCCCCGGGCAGGTAAACAGTGGTGGCTGCTGGTTTGGGTACAACTCACTTCCCAAAGAACGAGTTCCTGGAAAGATGAGGGGCCTGGGGAACTTGGAAGTGTGGGTTTCTTGTTGATAAGGAACGTCCTAAGTGCAGCTCCTGGGGCGAGCGGCCCCGGGACATGGACTCTATGCGGGGGGGATGGGCCGCCTGGAGCCCGGGGCGGGAATGTGCGTGTCCCTGGTAAACCCATCATCCCCACCGGCTTGGAGCCGCCGGGCAAGTGAAACCGCTGCTGGGCTGTGAAACCTCCCGGCTGAAACTTCTGGCTCCTTCCCCACCTTCCAGCAGCGCCCCCACCACCTCCGGACGCGGATGAAGTCAGCAAGGGCGGCGGGTCAAGAACAGAGTTCATTCTCTCACTCAGTCCCAATGGGGTGCCCTCCCCAGGGCGGGGAGCCCACAGCCTGCCCGGGACACTGGGGGACGCGGGGTGCAGGGGAAGTGCCCCGAGGCCTGGCATGCGGCCTGTCTGCCGACACTGCCCATCCCGACCAGTCCTTGTCCCACTGGCTCTGCTGCCCGGGGTCGTCCAGAGGGGTGCGGGCCCCCACCTGCAGAGGCCTCTGCTGCCCCAGCCCAAGCCGGCCCTGCAGGCCAGAATCCGAATTCACGAGACGTTCAGTCGAGGGCAGTTAGTGCCTCACAGGGATTCCAGCAGCCTTCTGTCAAGAGAAATCCATTCCCTAAATGCACCCAAAATGCAATCATCTCCAAGTGGACGTGGACACGGGAGCACTCGTGGCCGCTGGTGCTGTAGGTCCTACCCAGGACAGACGCACCACCCAGCAGCTCCCCGCCTGGATTTACCGGGAAAGGGAGGCAGAGGCTCCCACGCCAGTGCTCCCAGCAGCTTCGTCAGTAATGGCCCGAGACTGGCCCCACGAGGCCCCTCTTCCGTCTACAAAGCTCCCTGTGACGGAAAGGAACAAAGTGCCAATGAGCACGGCATAGTAACCCGGGGACCAGCCACAGGCGACGGACCGCTGACAGGTCCCATTCGTAGGAAGTCCCAGCAGCAAAGCGAGCGGCGAGGACGTGGCTTCAGGGGCCCTGCGGAGGGGGGGTGTCTGCACAGCTCTGGGGTAGCGGGCCATCGCTGGGTCCCGGTCCTTGTGTCCCGGGATGATACCGTCGGGCCTGCCAAGCATCTCTGTCCGGCTTCGACGCGTGTGCGCGCTCACACGCACTTGTTTTAAATAAAACTCGGGATTACATCACACAACTTTACCTTCTGTCTCCCTTCTACTGTTGTGGCTTAGATCCACTCAGAGTGACGTCCTCGTGAATCTCCGGGGACACCACCTCCCTCTCTCGACACCGTGCTGCCATTTATTTAAAGCCGAGGAACATTCCAAGGTGTCTTTGATTCTTAGAGTGATGCCGGAATGAGTATCTTTGTATGTAAACCTTTATCTGCATCTGACTCTGATTTAGGATAAAATCCCAGAAGTGGGGTTCCCAGAGCATGAGTTACAGACGTTTACCTACCTCTTGATGGGTCACGCTAACTTCGTTCTCAGGGATATCATTCTGTTTTGGCCTTAAATATATTTTTCTGCATTGGAATTTTAAATGATGTCTCTAACTGAATCTGTGTTTTCCTTGTGGGTTCTGGGTTCTAGGCCAACTCACAAAAGCCTTCCCGTTCCTTATCCTAGAAATAAATTCACTGCGAGGGACGCCTGGGCGCCTCAGTTGGTTAGCATCTGACTTTTTTTGTTTTAAGATTTTATTTATTTGAGAGAGAGAGAGAGCATGAGTGGGGGGGAGCAGAGGGAGAAGCAGGCTCCCCGCTGAGCAGGGAGCCCAATGGGGACTCGATCCAAGGACCCTGGGATCATGACCCGAGCTGAGCCGACACTTCACCGACAGAAGCCCCGGGTGCTCCCAGCCTCCGACTCTTGATCTCAGCTCGGGTCTTGAACTCACGGTTGTGAGTTTCCAGCCCTGTGTTGGGCTCCGCGCTGGGCGTGGAGCTTACTTTAAGAAAAAAAAAAAAAGAAATATAGTCGCTGTGTTTCCTCTTGTGTTTGATGATGTTATGACTCACATCTGCACAAAAAATCCATCTGGATTTTACTTTGCTCAGGGACCCAGCCCACGTTCCCTGTTGGAACTTACCTCCCTCCTGGGCGGGATGCCTCGTTTCCCAGGGGACCCTGGACTCTAGGCTCTTTCACTCCTGAGCCCCCGGCCACCCTGGCCCCTCAGGGGACGTTTTAATGCCTCCGAGGAAATCATACTGGCGCCTTTTTTCTCAGCCTCCCTGGCTAGTGTCATCATTGCTTTCCTAGGTGAACCGCAGAGGGAGTTTTCCTGTTCTCTCCCGGGCCCTGTGGCCCCAGCGCAGGGCAGCCTGAGCCCCGCACGCGCAGAGACCCTCCCTCCAGGCCGGGGGATGGGGCAGGTGGGAGGGGTCAGCACATCCAGAAGGAAATGAACATGCAGACTGTCCTGGAAGCTTCTAGAGGCCCAGGAGCAGCCCGAGCACCCCGCGATGGACGGCAGGGTGGGGGTGCCCTGGGGCAGTGGCAAGGTCACCGAAGGCCGACGTGAGCTCTAAGTTCGACGCTGCCGTCGGCCCGGGCTGGCCTCGCGGTTCTGCTTCTCTGTCTGCAGGTTGAGGTGTTGAGTGGACGTTTAAATGCCTAGGGAGCCAGTTGTCACCCTGCGTGTCCCTCACCTTCGTGTGCGCACCAACCCGTGTCAACGCCCCTCCCGTCTCGGCTCCGAGCCCGCCGCTCCCGAGGCCAGGGCTGGACCCGGACCGAGGGTCCTGCCGGCTCGCAGCTTCACACCAGCCGGCGCCTCGGCCGCAGGGCCCCGGCTGCTCCCCATCCCCTCCCCTTTCTCCTTCCTCCCTCCTCTCCCTTCTCGCCCCACCCCTGCCCACCGGCCCCACTGTCCAGGAAGGTCACCCAGGTGAGGCCTGCAGGCTTGGGGAGTTTGGTTTGGTCTGAAGCTTCCGGAGTGGACCCCGATACACACCTGGGGTGTGGCCTGGGCCCCTCCCTCCCGGTTATGTGGGGAGGGGCTCTGTGCACAGCTCGGCTGGTCCCCTGCTCCGTCCTGGGACTCGGCTTCCTCTAGCCGCAGGGGTGAGCCGAGGCAGCGCTGGTGTCCGGGGCAGCCGGGGCAGGCCTAGGGGCCCCGGGGGCCGTGGCTGCGGGGGAAGGTCCTGAGGATGCCAGGCCATTGCCGGAAAGCAGCAGGAGGAAGGCAGGGAGGGCCCAGGCATCCAGGTCTGAGAGCTCTGTGGGCTCTGGTTGTTACTGGGCCCGTGGGGGCCGGGGTCAGAGAGCACCAGCGCTGGGGGCTTCCCGGGCGCCCTTCCCCGGGGCCTGCTGCCAAGGCCTCCACAGCCCTGCTGTCTGTGAGGTGCTCGGGGCAGGGGTGGAGCACGCAGCCCCGGTGGGA
This sequence comes from Potos flavus, assembly GCA_028534135.1. NCBI lineage: Eukaryota > Metazoa > Chordata > Mammalia > Carnivora > Procyonidae > Potos > Potos flavus. The sequence goes on from JAPYYM010000797.1 coordinate 9,401, forward strand.
GGTAGGACGAGGCCGTGAGAGGCCAGCGATCAGACCAGGTTCGTGGGACATACAGCAGGCAAGGCCGGGGGTCGGAACCGCGGGAGCCATCAGGATACACACCTGGCCCCCCAGGGCTCCGCTTCTCTCAGGGGCCCCGGGGCCAGGGGCGTCTGTGGGCGGCCAGCCTTGCCTCTGTCCTTGCAGCTCCTCTGGCTCGGCCACGGAAGCCGGGCAAGGCCTCGGGCTCTCTCCAGGCCCCCTGCTCTCTCCGGGAGCCGGGAGTCATCTCCCGGCTCCAGCTCTGGCCCAGAGCAGCCCGAGGAGGTGGCCTCCACCCACCGCGTTCCTGCCTCTTTCTTGACACCAGGTCAGGGGACCAGTCCCAGGAGGGGCCAGGTCTTCGCACCGCAAGTCCTGAATCCTGGGACATCCCTTAGTCCTGGGCAGACCAGGACAACTGGTCGCCCAGGCCCGAGTTTTGGCCTGAACGAGCTGGCCCCGCGTGCCCCATTGCCTGGCTCCGCATGGCCCAGGGGAGGGCGCGCTGGCTCCTAGATGCTGTCTGGGCCTGGAGCGTCCTGGGCTCCCGGCCCCCAGGGACCCCTCAGGGCTGATTCCTTGGGGTCTCACTCAGCTCCCAAGGAGTCCTCGACCCTCGGCTGACCCTGCGGGCCTCCTATCCCATTACCCAAGGCCGCTGGGTCCCTCCGATGGCCACCCAGACCCCACTTTCCAAACAGGTCACCGGGCCTGGCACACATGGAAGGTCTCCCTGATTGTGATGGTCTGGTGCCTGGGTGCCCCCACGTCCATGCCTCCCCTTCTCTGGGGCTTTGGTCCCTGGATAGGTCTGGAGCTTTCTGGGGGCACTGGGACCCTGAGACATGCAGCCCGAGGTGTGACCAGAGGCTTCTTCACACCCAGGAAGAGCAGAAACATCTGCAGAAAAGCCGCACCGACGGTGGCCAAGTGTGCAGCCCAAGGACCACTCCTGGGGCAGCACCCCGCACTCCCAGGCACCCCGTGCCCCCCCTCAGCCTCCAGCCCCCAGCCCCTGCTGGCTGCATTCTGCTCCCCTGGGCAGACGGCCTGTGCCCCCCTTCCCTGTGCCTGTCTGTGTCTTGCTCGAGGGCCCATGGTGGGGAGACGCATTGCGTCCGCCCCCGCTCACCCAGGAGGCTCCCAGGGCCAGCACCCTTCTCTCTCAATTAAACTTCCCTGGAGAAGGAGAAAACATCACGCTTCAACTGACTGCTGCCACCCCTCCCCCGAAAGGGCACAGTCCCCTATGTCCCCAGAAGCTGGCCGGGGAGCCAGCAGATGGATCTCAGAGCCTGTGGAGGCAGGCCTGGCCTGGGTCACTGGGCCCCCATCAGCCTGAGCCAAGAGAGCCATCCAGCAAAGCCCTGGGGCTTTAAGCTCCGGATGACATGACGGGGTTCACAGAGAAGGCCCTCGGCGCGGAGCGTCCCTCCCCCTGGGAACTGTTGGAACAGCCCTCCAGCCTCCCAGCCGATCTAAGGCCAGCTGGGCCCGTGGACGTGCCTGGTCAGAGCCTTCCTTGGGTCAGGGGATGGGGGACCTGGTCATTGTTTTCCCAAGGACGGAGGGCTGAGGGGACCCGGTCAACATCTTCTCAGAAATAGAGGGAACTGGCCAAAAAGGGCTCAGATGATCCCCAAGCCCAGGGGCTCCAGAGCCAAGATGACCCATGGCGAGGACGGCCGGGACACTGTCCCTGTCTCCTGAGGGGCCCCGCGGGCCGCCCCCTCCCCCACTGATGTTACCAGGAGGGGAAGCCCGGGCTCCCTTGGCTCGGGAGCTGAGTCAGTGCCACGGCTGGGGAAGGGAGCCGTCCAGCCTCACCCCACCGCGAGCCCGAGCAGCGCCGGCCGGACACCGCGGCCCCGGCCTTGCGACGCTCGCCTCCGAGAGACAGCCAAGGTCACCGAGCTGCCAGGTGGCATTCCAGGTGTGCCCAGAGCAGCTGCTCTTTTACAAGTGGTGCGTGCCCAGAGGGAGGGCAGCGATGGGAGGCCGCGGGGGGCGCGGGGTGTGACGCCGCTGCGGAAGACGGTCTGGAAACTGCATAGGCACCTCCCCAAGCGGTGCAAACATGCCTCACCTTTAGGGGCTGCGGCAGGGGTGGCCAGTCTCTGCCTGCCCACTGCCCACTGGCCCACGTCAGAATCCCGGAGGGGCCTTGAGGGGGACCGGGGCCCGGATGGCACGGAGACCCACCCGTGGGGTGGGAGCCAGGCCACAGGGCAGGTGCACAGGCTACTGGGGGTGGGGAGAGGTCTAAAACCTTTCCCCGTGGGCTCTCTGTGGGCAGAGCCTGGTGGTCCCAGTGTCCCCAGGAGGCATGAGATAAATCCCCAGGCTGAGAAAGGGTGTGACCTGGACCCCCCCGGTTGCTGGCCTGCAATGCTACCGCCCGGGAACCCCCTTGTCCCTGAGCAAGCCAGGGCTGGTCTTTTCCCGCCTCGCCGCAGGGTCTCGGGCCCCACGCCCTGGCCCTGGCTCGGGTTGGGTGGCACCGGCCCACCATGTCAGGACACGGACCAGCCAGCAGCAAAGCCTTGAAGGAAGACGTGCACCCTCGCGGCCAGAGCGATAGGCTCCGGGTGCTGGGGACGCATCTGGAAGGGTCTCCCCAGCCCCAGCATGCCGCCCCCACGCCGAGGCGGGACCGGGGTGCAGAGCTCAGAGTTTCTTGTTCCAGTGCCGACACGGTGCTGAGTGGTCGGGAACACAGACAGGGACGGGGACGGGGAAGGTGTCCCAGGCCCCCCACCCCGGCACAGAGAGGAGTGGGCCGCCGCGGCTCACCGCAGGCCCTGGCCGGCACTCACGTCCACTACTGTGGGTGGTGGAGCCCCGCTGTGATCTTCAGAGGCTGGGTCTGCGCCTGGGCCTCCCACGCACCCTCCCAGGTGGTCTGGGCGCCGGGCCTTCTGGCAGCACAAGGAAGAGGGCTGGGCCGATGACGCTGAACTGAGCCATGCGGGAGGGAGGGCAGAGAATTTTCTGGAAGACGACTAAGTCGCAGGGGTGGTAGGGGCCTAGGTGGGGCGGGGGGGGGCAGCCTGCCATCCGGGGGCCCCCCACAGGGCTCAGGCCACCTCCTGCCCTGGAGCCCGGCGCTCACGGGGGGCCGCGGGACGCTCTCGAGCCCCCGGAGGACGGCGAGCGGCCGGGGCCCCGCGGGAGGTGGCCGGGCCCGCGGGCTGGCCGGGCGCGCGGCGGGCGGCGGCGGCGGTAGTCGCGGTAGTTCCTGGAGAGCAGCGTGTAGAGGAAGGGGTCCACACAGCTGTTGCCGTAGGTGAGGCAGGTGGTCAGGTAGTTGACGAGGCGCGCGGCGCGGGGCGAAAGCGGCGGAGCCCCCCGGTACTGGGCGAGGAGCTGCCACAGCCAGAAGGGCAGGAAGCAGGCCCAGAAGAGCAACACGATGCCCGCGATGAGGCGGGGCACCCTGGGGCTGGGCAGCCGCCGCGTCTGCGGGAAGGAGGCCCGCTGCGAGCGCCAGTAGGCCCGGGCCAGGCGCGCGTAGAGCAGCCCGAGGAGCAGGCCGGGCCCCACCATGCTGGTGCCGAAGAGCAGCGTCAGGTAGGCGCGGTGGGCGCGCGGGCCCCAGACGGGCAGGCAGAGGCTCTTGCGGCCCCTGCGGACCAGCCGGATGGCCAGCATCATGGGCAGCGCCAGCAGCAGTGCCAGCAGCCACGTGCCCAGAGCCAGGACCTTGCGGTAGCCCTTGGAGCGCCGCGCCGTGTCCAGGGGCCTCAGCACGGCGGCGTAGCGCTCGCTGCTCATGACGGTCAGGGTGAAGATGCTGGCGTGCATGGTCAGGAAGTCCAGGCTGAAGAGCACTCGGCAGCCCAGGTCGCCGAAGTGCCACTGCCGGGTGACGTAGGTGGCCACGATGAAGGGGATGCCGAGCAGGTAGAGCAGGTCGGCCAGCGCCAGGCTGATGACGTAGACGGACAGGGAGGCCGAGGCGTGCAGGCAGCGGCACGTGACCACCAGCGTGTACGCGTTGCCGGCCACACCCACCACGCCCATGGCCGAGAGCACGGCCCCGATGGCCCCGGTGGCCGCCAGGTCCTCCAGGGAGCTGGGCTCCGCTGGGCCGGCCCACGAGCCGTTGAGGGAGGCGTTGGGGGCGCCAGACGGCTCGGGGCTGCCCGTCGTGGCCAGCAGGGGGAACCTGCTCACGGGCTCGGGGCTCAGTGCCATCTCTGCTGCCTCACGCGGGGGCTGGTGCCAGGCTGTGCTGCTCCGCTGGGTGGGGAGGAGGCATCTGGGGGCAGCAGACGCGTCTGCAGGAGTAGATGCTCATTAAAGTTCAGCCCCGGGGCCCCTCCCACTCCCAGGAGGCCGAGTGAGGGCACAGTGCCCCCGCACCGGGCTGGGTGACCTGCAGACGCTGTGCTTACCCCAGAGTAGTCCTTCTCCCAATTTATTTCTTCTGCATGTTTTAAAAATATGTTTGGCTTAGATTGCAAAACTAATATCTGCTGGGGGAAAGCATTTGTAACCTCTCTCTTCACATGGGGGAAATGAGCCTTGACTCCTACCTTATGCCATACACAAAAATAATTCAAGGATTATTGAATTGGATTGTGGACCTGCACAGAATAGGTTAAATCAATGAATCAATCAAGCAAGCAAGCTTCTGGAAGAAACACAGAATACCTGCCTGACCACGAGCAGGCAGAGATTTCTCACAAAAGACAGGAAATACTTGCAATAAAAGATCAATCGGGGCACCTGGGTGGCTCAGTGGGTTAAAGCCTCTGCCTTCGGCTCAGGTCATGATCTCAGGGTCCTGGGATCGAGCCCCGCATCGGGCTCTTTGCTCAGCGGGGAGCCTGCTTCCCTCTC
>JAPYYM010000798.1:0-14265 GCA_028534135.1 Potos flavus
GCAGCTTCTGCCTGCTTCTCTGGGGTGCTGGCTCTGAGGGCAGGCGGGCACGAGGCAAGAAGTCTGTCTGCCCCAAACACCATTCTGCAGAGGCCTCACGTAGGCACTCGTGCGGCCGCCAGCTGAGCTCCCAGAAGACAGCTGGCACCCACCACCAGCCACGTGAGTGGCCACGCTGGCCTTGTGCCCCAGCTGCCCTCTGAGCGACTGCATGTGAGCCCCTGAGGGAGAACCCCCTGCTGAGCCCTTCCCCAATTCCCGAAGCAAAAAATACGAGCCAAACAAGATGCTTGCCTTAAGCTGTTAAATGACGGGATAAGTTGTAATGCGCCAACTGGAGGGGCACCTGGCTGGGTCAGTCAGTAGGGATACGACTCTGGCGTTCGAGCCCCACGTTGGGTGTGGAGACTACTTTAAAAAGATAGGAGCTGGAACAAATATCGGGAAAACAGGCTTTGTGGAAAACGGAAAGCAGGATTCCCTACCTCACACCATATACAAAGGGAACCCTAAATGTAGATAGTGAACGGCAGGCTAATGAGAGGACTAGTGGAGGGTCTCTGTGGTCTTGGGCAGGACAGGGTTTCTTAAGGTGCCAAAATAGTCAATGATAAGGTGGAAAACTGTTGGAAGGATCTGTTCCATGAAGGATTCGAGGGCCACGCCGGCAACTGGACGCCAGGCTAACACATTTACAACATCAAGGTCACGGGCTAAATACGCGGGAAACCACTGAAAGTGCCCTTGAAAAAGATGAGGCCCCCAAAAGAAAAGTGTACAGAAGACATGAACTTGAGAGAGGCCGAGGGGCAGGGGAGCTTCTCCAGTGACCAGAGGACTCAAGCCCATGCAACAAATCGCCACCCACCAGAAAAGCAAAACTTTGATAATTGTTCCAAGTATTTGCCAAGACGCGAGGAGGGGAGAGCGCCAGCCTGGCCACAGCGGGTGTCTTCTGGGCGGCAGCCGGGGTGCGCGCTGTGAAACCAGAGGGGTCGACCCGTGAGCCGGCGGAATGGCGTGTCTGATGCGCCCCGGCGGCCCCCGCTCCAGGCGGCACGCTGAGGGCCCGCCCCGTCCTCTGACGCCATCCCACAGATGGCATCCCAGCATGGCATCGGGGTCACCGGACGGACTGTGGACTCACGCTGCCCCTGCACCTCGTTTCCTTGCCTGTGAGGGGCAGCGGGAGAGTCTGTGCTCGGGGGGGAGCAAGGATTCAACGGGATCGTTTATGCCGACGGCTTGGTGGTACGAACTAGCGTTGTTCTTGCGAGAGCAGGCACGGAGAGGCGAGTGTGGCCCCACTGCACGCGGCCAGCCCCCGGGGGACACACAGGACTCCCAGCACCCGCACCATTGGGCTGTCCTTCCTCCCCTTCTCCCCTGCAGGGGACCCCCTGTCCCCACTCGGCCTTCTCCTGGTGCTGGTCCCCTCCCCCACATTCCTGATGGCCAGTGTGGGGACAGGTGTCCCCTGGGCCTCCTGTGGACACGATTCTGGTGGGTCTCCAGAACCACGCGGTACATCTGCCCCCGCACACCCCCTCCTTCCTCTGCCATCTCCTGGGACACCCGGGCACGTCGTTGAGTTCTCCAGTGGTGACTGTACCCCACGCCCGGTCCTCACCAGGACGCTAATCCCGTGCCAGGAAAGAGCCCGGGGTCGGTGCACTTTTGCTCACCCAGCCTGGTCCCTTGACCTAAGGCCGGACGGATCTAACCCCAAGATAGGACCCTGGGTGCTGCCCGGTGGGTGTGGCTCTTCTCACAGCCCTTCGGTCCCCCCCTCGGGCCTGACCGCCCAGCCGCTTCCTTCCAGAGGCTCTTGTCCTGGCGGCCGGGAGCCCAGGTGAGGCGCCCCCGGGGGCCTCCTGCTGCTGGTGGGGGGGCGGCTTCTGCCCGGTCTTCAGCTCGCAGGGGCCTGCCCTCCCACGGGAAGCTTCTGTGGGCGGCGTCTGCAAGCCCAGGGGGCTCCGAGGGCCTGCACAGCCACATCCGGCGTCCCCGCCCACGTTTCGGGGTCTCAGGCTCTCCCACCAACGGCCTGACCTCCGATTCGCAGAGGTGCCTCGGCCGACCAGCCCAGCGTCTCCGGACCTGGGGCTGCCTTGCCCTGCAGGGGCCCCACGGAGACCCTCAGGCTGGCCGGCCGTCTCCCCTCCCGACCCCCCTGCCAGGTGGCCCTGGGACGCCACGAGGCCACCACGTCGTCGGGGTCTCAGGAAGGAAAACTGCTCGGCTGTGAGCACCTTGCCCTTGGGTGGGAAGCTCGGGGGACCTCTGGGGGTGCTGGGCTCAGAGGTGCCGTCGGGGGAGTCCAGTCTCTCCCGGGATCGAAGGCTGAGGTGCAGAACGCGGCCGCAGGACACGTGGCCCTGGGCTAACATGGTGACGGATTTCGGCCATTGAGGGGGCATCCCTGATTTTGGGGGGATGACGGGACCCCAGAACAGGGCGGGTAATCGTCAGAGGCAGGTGGGCCCCTCAGCCGCGGAGGGTTGGCCCAGCACGCCTTGGCCCGCGGTCTTCTGCAGGAAATAGGGGCAGGTTGCTGGGGTCACACTTGATCCTGGAGCAGGATCCCCCTAGACAGCTGTGCCAGCCGGAAACCTGCCGTGTGGGTTGCGGGCCCAGAGCCCCAGAGGGGGAGGGGGCGTCCCCCTGAGGAGGCATGCACACCGCCTTCCTGCGGGCTTTCCACGATGGCCACGCGGCCACGGACCAGCCACCGCACTGACGGAAGGAGAGGCTCCTCGGCTCTCCGGGGAGCGCGCCGCCGGTGGCTCCGAGCCAGCGCCGATCCCCAGGCCTGCGGGTGCCGCGTGGCGGGAGGCGGACCTGTCCTGTCCTCAGGGCATCACTGGTGCAGACAGACCCCACAGTGGCTCTGGCGGTGGGCCGAGGGCCGAGGGGGCCTCTGCAGAAGCCCCCCGCCCCCCGCGGAGGCGGTAGCCCGGAGCGGGGCTGCACCCCTGGGGGAGCGCGGAGATCGGAGCCTCCGCCAGAGACTCGGAGGACCCGGGGGTGGGGGTGCCTGTCGGATCCCAGCATAACTCGGGGTCCCAACTGCGCGGAAGCTGGACAGACCCTGCGGGACGACACAGGTTATCGTGGTGTGACTCCCGCGCAGCGGCTGCCCAGATGGGGGAGCTTTGCGGGAGCAAATCCACCAGCCCTCCGCCCTTGACTTTCCCCGCCGCCCGGCCTGCTTGCTGTCCCCGAGAGGGCCCGGGACTCACCTGCGCGGGGCTGCGTCTGTCTCCTGCCGGTTGCCGTGATTCTGGCCGCGGATCCGCTGTCTGCCGTGGACGGTCCACGAAGCACCGCCGGGCCCACTCCACGGATGACATCCTGCTGATCGACGAACAGGATCAGGGGCCTTGGGAAGACGCTCGGTAAGGCCAGAGGGTGGGGGACCGCTGCTGACCCGGGCTCCGTGGGCACCCTGCGAACCGCGACCACCTGACTGTGCGGGCCGGTCCTCGCAGGGTTTGGATGGCCCCTTGCTGCCCAGTCTGAGGCTCCCTGACTCAGTGGCTAGAGGTCTCCTTGGGGAAGGGGCGGGTGTTGGGACATGAGCCACAGCGTGGAGACCCTTCCCCCTGAGGGCTGGCCTCTGGAAAATGTCTCCAGTCCACACATGGGGCAAGGACCCTGGCCTTTACCGGAGGGCCACCGGGCCTCCTGACCGCACCCCCTTGGTGGCACGGACCAAACGACACGCTGGCTGGCCGCGGGGGCCCCTCGTTCTGACAGCCTCTCCAGGGCCGTGCGAGCGGGGTCTCAGCAGAGGCTGCAGGCCCTCCTGCGGGCGCTCTGGAGCTGGGACACCCTGCAGGCCTGCCCCCCATGGGGCCGGGCGCTTCAGAGCCTGCATCCCGTGCCCCTGCGTGTGGCTGCTCGGGAGGGGCGGGGCAGGGGAAGCCTCTCTCTGAAGCCAAGGTCAGCGGCCGGCAGGGGCGGGAGCCAGTCTGCGGCACACCCAGCGTGTCCACTCTGGCCGCTTGGCTACGAGCGAGGTGCCTTCCTCTGGGGGCCTGTGTGCAGCCTGGGCTCGGTGCCCGCGTGCTGAGTCCCGGCCCCGCCCACGAGACACGGGGCGCGCGCCACCAGAATCCAGCTGCTCCCAGTGACGCGTTTCCACAAACGGGGGTCTTCCAACAAACCCCAAACCCTAAATGGCATTTTAATTACAGGGGTAGGTCCTCCTCAGTTGTCACTCCATCAGCGGCCAGCAAACATTGAGCACCTGTTGTGTGCCGGTCTTGCTGGGGTGGGGGCGGGGCTGGGGTGGGGTCCTGACGGTGTGGAAGCAGCTGGGGGCCCTGAGGGGCCGCCCCTGGGGGGCGGGGGCAGGGCCGCTGAGGGCCATCAGTGCCTGGAGGGACGAGGACTGGGGACGCGGCTGTGGCTGCTCTCCAAGGGCGTGGGTCCCGACGAGGACCCTCAGGGTGGACCTCCGCTTGCAGCTGGGTCTGCGTCCTGTGCCCGGGGCGCTGGCCCCACAGCTCTGAGCATGACTGTGCTGCCTTCCCTCGCGCTTGTGCTCCTTTGGGCCTCTGCTGACTCCTCCTCCTCCAGGAAGGCCTCTGGGGTTGCGCTTTTCCCAGGCAGGCCCTCCAGCCCTGCTCCCCCTGCCCCCCATCTCTCATCTCAGGCAGTTACCCCGCGAAGCTGTTCTTATTGCTTTTTTGATCTGGTTGTATCTCTCCTCACTGGAATTCTTGCTCCCTAAGCACCGAGCACAATCCCAGGGCTCAGACTGCCCCTGGGTATGAGGGCTGCACGGTCACTATAGACCCTGGGCTGCCCGTACATGCCTCCCGCTGTCAGGAAGCCCTCTGCCTCTGCCACCTGACCAGCTCCTGCCTGCCTCCTCCAGGAAGCCCTCCCAGTGCGTACTGGCCCAGGGAGCCCTGCCCACCTGCTCTGCCTCCTTTGGACTCGGACTGTCCTGAGTCTGTCCGCTCTGGCTGGGGTGGCTGGGGGCCGGAGCTGAGCCCAGGCTCGTCCATGCTCCCTCCTGCAGGGACTCTAGCGGGCGCAGCCCAGTGCTGCCCATACCAGCGAAGCCCTGCCGGGCCGGCCAGCCAGGGAAGGATGGGCCCTCCGTGGCCCCTCGGAGGACCCCGGGGCCCAGCTCGGGCCTGGCCCAGGATGCGCATTCTGCAGAGGTTTCCGGAAGGGAGGAAGGGCGAGAGGGAGGGAGTCTTCCCCAAGGCAGCCCTGCCCCGACAGTGGTGGTTGCTTGTGTAGGAGACATGTGTGCAAGCATCTGAACTCGTCCCTCTCAAATTTAAATGACACAACGTCCTGAGAAGCCTGAGACCCCGAGAGAAGATCCATGTCACTGGGTCTCAGCCTCACGGCCTCCGGGGGTGGGAGCCGCACGGAGACCCTTCTGCGCCCGCTGCTCTGAACCCGGCCTCTGGGGCCTCCGTGATTCTGACCAGAAGAACGCAAATTCTGGTACTCGAGGGCCACGGGTGGCTGCTGCAGACTGAGTGTTTGAGTCCCCCGAACTCCTCCGTGGAAGCACAGGAGGGGGGACCTCAGGCGGGGTGAGGTGAGGGTGGTCGTGAGGGCGGGGAGGAGAGGGGGAAGGTCGCCGGCCTCGGAGGGAGGCCACCACGAGGTCTGCGGGCCACCCCCGCGCGCTCGGACTTGAGCCTCCGGAACCGGGAGACCTAAGGGTCTGTTGCCGGGTCTTATGAGGGCAGCCCCGCGACTGAGACAGGCTCTGTGCTGGTTTCATGTGCCCGCTTGGCCGGGCCGCGTGCCCTGCTGCTCAGTCGGGCAGCAGTCTAGATGTCAGCGTGAAGGTGACACTGACGCTGAAATCAGCGGGCTTGGAGTGAAGCCGACTTCCCGGCCTGAGGGTGGTGGGCCGCACCCAATCAGTTGAAGACCCGAAGAGAAAGACTGACTTTTTTTCCTAGATTTTTTTTTTTTTAAGATTTTATTTATTTATTTGACAGAGAGAGAGAGATCACAAGTAGGCAGAGAGGCAGGCAGAAAGAGAGGGCTCGATGCGGGGCTCGATCCCAGGACCCTGAGATCATGACCTGAGCCGAAGGCAGAGGCTTTAACCCACTGAGCCACCCAGGTGCCCCAAAAGACTGACGTCTGAGGAACAGGGAACCTGCTTCCACACACCTCCAGACCAGCGGCAGCATCGGCTCTTCCCTGACTCCAGCCTGCCGCGCACCCTGGGCATTTCAGACCTGCCGCCCCACAGTGAGGAGGGTCCGCTCCTTAAATAACACCCCCCACTCTTGCTCTGTCCTGCTCTGCTACGCACAGCTGCGCATGCCCGCACCTGTCGTGGTGCCCACGCCCACCGCCACGCCCACGCAGTCCACGCCCACTCCTCCAACGCCCACTGCCACGCCCACGCCAGTCCCCGCCCACCACCACGCCCACTCCTCCCACTGTCACGGCCACCCCCAGCCCCACCGCCACGCCTACACTTCCTGGGGATTCTGCCCAGACGACCCTGACGACCTCGGGGCCCGCTTCGGTGACCCGGGTGCTCCGGCCCCCTCCGTCCTTGGTCATCGCCGTGCCTGTTGAGAAGGTCGGACCGCTGCGCCCTGGGGCAGGCCGTCGGGGGGCTTTCCGAAGAGCAGCGGCAGGCGCGGGCCCGCGGCGGGGGCCGTCCGTGCCATGCCTCCCAGGGACGCAGCGGGTCCAGGGACCGGCACTGCTCCGCCCTGCGGCCCGTTTCTGGGCTTGCTGAGGTCAGCCTGCCTCCCGCCCCTCTCCCGCAGCCGGTGGGCCGCGCCCGGGCTCCTCGCCTACTGAGGGACGCAGGCGCCGAGCGCGGCGGGGGGTGCCAGGGACGCGTCAAGATGCGGCGGGACCGCCAGGGACAGGACGTCCGCCAACGTCCCGTACTGGCCAAGGGGGCAAGGCTCCCAGAAAGTAGAGACGCGGCCTCGAGTTTGTACTTCCCGGGTGTGAGCTCCGCGGGCAGGGCCGGGGCGCCAGGCCGAGGGAGGGGGCCTTCCCGCGGGAGGAGGGGCTGCCGGTGGGCGCGCGGCGGGCGCACTTGCCGTCCATCCCGTCCTGCGGGTGCCCCCCGGGCTCGGACGCTGGGCCCGAGACCTTTCCTGGCCACGGGGGTGGCCTGCGGGCTTGCGGCTGCCCCCGCCCGAGGTGCGTGCTGTCCGGCGGGCCCTGCGCAGGAGGCCTGCGGGGCTTGGGGGGCCGGGGGCCCTGCAGCCCGGGGCAGGGCTGTCCTCCTGGCGGCGCCCGCGGCCCGGCCCGGCCTCCTGCGGCTGCCGTTCGGCCTTAGCTGGCGGGCGGCCGCGGGAGGCCCGTTCGCACTCCATCATCGACGGATGACAGCGGGAACGGTGGGAGTTCATTACAGGGACCATGAATTGTTGGAGGTAATTTAGATTACAATTTAAAGTTTAATTTAAAAATCTATCAACAAATGTGAAAGTACTGGAGGAGCGTTTTAAAATGCGCTTTAATCTCGCCGGCACAAATAGCTTCTCGGGGCTCTAAACATCATCACCTGGAAAAACACTAAAACTTTACTGCATCTTTAATTAAATTACAAACACAAAGGATAATTAACTTTTTTATTTTTATTTTATTCGTGCCATTGTTTCTCCTGGAGTCAATATCTGCCCGCTGCAGCAGCGAGCTGTTAGGGGGAAGTTTACAGCCCGGAGGCCCCGAGAGGGAGCCGGCGGCCTGCAGGGATGGATGTCCCCGCGCGCACGGACCCGCGGGTGGGGGCGCGCCACCCGACGCCGAGTCTGCCCCGCGCGGCCCCGAGCTGCCCGCGGCCCGGCGTCCCCCGCGCTGGGCAGGTGCCTGCAGGGCCCGCGCTCACGCAAGTAAGTGGGCGGCAGGCTGTGTTCCTGGCGCTCTAGGAACGCACCCCATCCTCTCAGCGACCCGGGGACGCTGTGCCCGCGCCTTCCACAGGCGGGGAAACTGAGGCACGGGGAAGCCGGGGCCCTGCCTGAGGTCCCGCAGCAGGTCCTCCAGATGTGCAGGTGTGCAGGGCCTTGGGAATGGTGGCTGAGGGGCTGTGGCAGCGGCCCCCACGCATGACCCTGGCTTTGCGCACAGAGGCTGGGGGCGCCAAGGCGCGGTCCCTGACGGAGGGGCGGACCTGGCGGCCTTGAGGCACTGGGGTGGGGAGGGGGCTCCTCCAGGGGTGCGGGTCGCAGCGCCCTGCAAGTCCCAGTGCGGCCACCAGGGGGCTCCCTGCAGACGCGAGCGGTCTGCCCTGGGCGCGTGGGGGCTGGGGTCGCCAGCAGGGAGCCCCGTGGGGGTGGGGGTCGGCGCGGGGCGACCTGCGCAGAAGCATTCGCAGGGGGAGGGCCGGGGGTACCCAGGCCTGGGTGGGTGGGGGCCGGGTCGGGGTGGTCAGGTTGGGGGGGGCGCGGGGGGAGGGGGACCCGGCCCGGCTGGGAGGGGCAGGGGCTATTCGCAGGGTATTCACGCACCCCGCACCTGCTTGTGTGCTCCTTGTTGGGGGGCGGGTGGGAAGGCCCCCCTCCTCCCCTCCCTTCCCTCTGCTCTTTTCCTTGCCCCCTTCTCCCCTTTTCCTCCGGGCTCTGGCTTTCTTCCTTCTTGCTGGGGGGCGTGGGCCTCCGGCACCTTCCTTACCTGTCTGTGCCCCAGGTTTTGCCTCCTCTGCCTCGGGGTCTGGGCTGCGGGTCATGACCCTGTAGGGCCGGGGTGTGGGCGGGGCGCTCTCACCTGGGCCATGCAGAGGACACGAGGTGGCTTGGGCGGCAGGTGGGTCTTGCGCCAAATCACGGGGCCCCCGGGGCCGCCCCCTCCTCGGGTTTTCCCCTAGCCCCCCGGCCAGCTCCTGGTCGGTTTTCCGCTTGAGCCCTTATGTCACCTGGATCCCATGGTGGGGATGGGCGTCACTCCGCGGGGCCCCTCACCTTGAACCCCAACACGTTTCTCAGGGGCTGCCAAGGCACGCCGTGTCCCGCACACGCCCATTGACACACGCTCACACACGCTTGCGGACACACGTGCACCCTCACACACGCGTGCATTCACACACTCGTCCATCCCGTCCCGCCCACACTCGAGCACACACGCACAGACGCCCGCAGCCGCCCTCGGGCCGACACATGTGTCGCTGCCTGTTCCTGCCGCCCCCACTTACACATGGCCCCGACCCCCAGCTCCAGCCAGCGCACCCTCACAGCCGCCTGGCCTGCCGGGTCACCCGCCGCAGCTCAGGGACGGGCTGGACGAGGGGTGCAGTCACCCATCCTGGCGCCCTTCGTCTGGGCAGCGGACAGCGTCCCCCAGGGCCACTCCCCCCCACCCCCGGCTGGCCCAGCCCGGGCCCTGGGCACGGAGGCAGGAGGGGCAGCGGGCCACTGGGGTATTCGGTTTTAGTGCGGTGGCTGCTTAATTATTGGTTAATCTAGCAATTTAGCATGCTTCATTTAATTCTAATTAGGAGAATTAATAGTCAGGGAATAGCGATTTCAATAGAGAGGCACAAAACAAAACCCAGCCTGGACACCTCGTGCCTGGGGCTGCGCCCAGCTTGTGCAGCTCGGGGGGGCTGTCCTGGGGGAGGTGGGGGCAGGAGGGGCAGACCTGCGGGACTCAGGAAGGTCGTGGGCGCGGGGGGGGGAGGGGCGGGGGTCAGGGATTCCTCCGTTGTCTCCTGGCGCCGGGCCTGGGGGGTGGAGGGCTCCGTGGGCAGCCCGGCCGCACCCCACAGGCGGCACCCCCAGGCCCCCCAGGCCTCAGGGGCCTCCCAGGGCTGGCGGCGTCCGCGTGCTCGGCTGCTCATCAAGCCGGCTCCCTGACAAGGCCCGACATTGGACAAGACTGTTCCTCTAATTAAGGTGCTAATTGAATTAAATGGCTGCGGTAATGAGCAGATGAGCAGCATAAAAAGTAAAGAGTCAGATAGGCCAATTAACAAGAGCGCAGAGCATAATTATAACATTGGAAATACATGCAGCTCGGCTCCAACATTGTTAATTGTTACCGGGGGATTTATGGTAATTGGCCCACAACAGGCAGCAGGCGAACCTGCCCAGGGCCAGTAATTAAAAAAATGATATTCTACACAAATGCCGGATGGGCTAATTAGGGCTTGATTTACATAAAGGACTAGAGGAGGCCCTGCCCCACCTCCCCACGCGGGGCCACTGGCAGGGCAGGGCCGCGGGGCGGCGCCAAGCCCAGCTGGACTCCCGCTGCCCAGGGTCCCCCCTCGGCTGGCTGGGGACCCCAAGGCCTACCCTGAGCCCAGAGCGCTGCCCACAGTGACCGTGCTCTGGAGTGCGCTCACGTGGCCTCCCGCCGCCCTCAGGCCAGGCCGGCCCGCTAGACGGCGCTCTCTGCTCTGCACCGGCACCCCTTCCTGCCCCACCTGGGGAGCCAGGCCCGCAGCTTCACGGCCCTCCTTCGGCACCAGCCTGGGCGTGCGGTTCTCCTGGGGGCTCACGGCCACCCTGAGGCCAGCCCTGCCCTCCCTCCTCCCTCCCTGCACATGCATGGTGTCCTTGTTCGGAGTGTCCCCAGTGAGTGTGCCTGGACCTGGGGACATGCCAAGGTCATGGGGCACATGGCCAGTCAGACTGGTGTGGGCCTCTTGCTTCCAACCCCCGAGCCGGGCTGTGTCCTCCCCTCCGAGCTGCCCCCTGAGTGCAGTCCCAGACCCACCCCCTGGGGTCAGATGTGACCCCACCCCTCCACCTCAGGGAGGACCACGGGGGACATGCAGACGGACAGGCAGACGGGGGCTGTAGGGAGGGGGCCAGAGACGGAGGTGCAGAGGGGAGGGGAGAGTGGGAGGCAGGCGTGGACCAGCCCCCGGTCCCTGCCCCCGGAAGCTCGGGCGTCTCCATCATCCGGTCCTGCCCCACCTCCCAGGAGAAGGCCACGGGCACCCCAGCTCAGAGATGGGAGGCGGGCTGCCGCCACCTGCCCAGGGCCCATCACGGCCAACCCCTTCGTGACGCTGCCCCGCGGGGCCCACTCCGCCCCTGGCACCGGCTGGCCCCCGCCGCTCCTGCGCCACCCCTGCCCGCCACCAGCCTCTCTGTCCTGACTCCTCAGGCAGATTTGCCGTGACGTTCACACTCCGAACAGAAAACCCTGCCTCATTTACAAATGTAATTTCAATTGAGAGTACTTTTCCAATCTCCCTTCATTTGAGTCCCAATTGAGCCCCTTCTCGCGGCGCCGATGGCGTGATTAGACGGCGCGCGGCAGCCTGGTCAAGCGCGCCCCGTAAATTGGGAAGGATGTTTTATCAGGGCCCATCGCCGCGGCGCAGGCGGCTGTGGGGTGCTCCGGGCTGCCCCCTCGAATCACGGTTACGGAGTAATTCAGCCGCGATTCTCGGGATTACTGCCGCCACCGATCATGCTGTCACATTCCCAGCGAGCAGTTCAGCTCGCGTTTATTCATGCCAGATCCGTTTTGCTTTCGTAATGAGCACATATTACCCCGGCACAAAGAGGGCGAAGACGTCCGCGGTGATAGATAGACGCGAGATTAAATGAGATCTTTATGACTCCTGCAGCCATCAGTCCTGACTGCGCGGTAAGGCGAGCACACTGGGGCCCTGATCTGCTCTTTATTGGTGCCGATATTAGCATGCGCTCACCGGTGCGCGGGCTGATCAAACCCGTTTAAGGTGGAATCGGGGTTTGCGTGGCGGGAGAGGCGTGGCGGACGGCCCAGCCCGGGCTCAGACCTGCGCGGCGAGGGGGGCACTTCCAGCTGCCCCCCGCCCGGGTCTCCTCTGCCTGGGGTGCGCGGGGGGCCGGCTCTGCTCCCAGTCCCTCCCGGCCCGCCCTCGGCCCCAGGCTTCCCACTCACACCTGGCAGGGAGGGAGGCGGTTCGTTTAGACCCGAGGACAAGGATGGCAGGTCACCTTCTGGGTGGGCACAGGAAGTGGGCTGCTTGGGTCTTCCTCCCGCTCCCCGGGGGACGGGTGGGTCCCGGTGGCAGGCCCAGTCTCCAGCTCCCCGCCTCCGCCGTCACAGCTGCCCTGGGGACCCCTGGGTCAGCACCCAGCAGGCTCCTATCCCTCAGCGCCCTCCGGAGAGCCCGCCCACTGGTTAGCACCCCGCCCACGTCTCCTCGGCTGAGGCCCCCAGTGCCCGTGTCACGGGACGGCCGCGGTCCTGTCCTGCTTCCCGCGGGGCCCAGGGCTGTGTCTCCCCTGTGACGGCCGGGGTGCCCAGTGGCCGCCTGGCTGCTCTGCGCCCTGTTCCCCTCGCCGGGGGGGCGGGAGCATCGTCGCCTGCCTGTTACGGAGCAGAGCTCAGCGGAGAGGCTGTGGTTGGGAGCGTCCCCCCGGCAGCCCTCTGGGGAGCCGGCCAGCCACGTGTGCACGTCCGCCTGTGTCACAAGTCTTCACTCTCGCGTGGGGTTTGTTGACGCTTCAGGGACGTGGTGTCCTCTGACGGGGGCCAAAGGGCCCACGGAGCCTGAGCCGCGGGCAGCCCCGCCCCTGCCGTCCGGCCGCCCAGCTGCCCAGCCCGCCGTGCTCGGGGCAGAGTGGCCCGCGTGCCGTTCCGCTCGGAGCCCTTGTCACTCGCTGGCCGCCTTCTGTGCCCTGGCCCCAGCCACGGGGAGCTGCCTGCCTCGCTTCCCATGGAGCTCGCGGACTGGCAGCCATGCCCCTGGCGGTGCTGTGCCCGGTGCAGGGGCCAGCAGTGACCGGGACGGTCCCTGCCGCTCCACAAGGGCAGACGCCAACGAGGGAGCAGATGGGCCATTCTGGAGGGTGGCGAGGTGGCCAAGGATCCTGGCTGGGGCAGGGACCCCAGAGCAGGCACGGGGCCGGCTCGGCGGGGGAGGGAGGAGGGTGGGAGTGGGCCTCAGGGTATGGGCGGGGGCACTGGTGGGCGTCTCTGAAACGTACTGGACCTCCCCAGGGGAGCCGGGCACGGGGCCAGGAGGGAAGAGCGTGCCCGCCCCTGCCCCCGGGCCACCTGGCAGAGCCACTGCCCTCGGTGGGGGTGACGGGGGGCATGGTGAGCCTGAGACCAGACAGACCCAACGGGACACCGTACAGGCTAGCCCTTGCGCTGTCAGGGCTGAGAAGGGCCAGGAGGAATGGAAGGCTCGGGAGGAGGCCTCTCGGGGTTCCAGCAGGCGTCCCGGGCCAGGGAAAGGGCATGGTGGGGAAATGGGAAATCCACCAAGCCTGGGGTTTGCTGGAGGGTAGTGTGCCGATGTTGGGCTTGCAGGTGGGACACACACGTGTCCCGATGAGGCTGAAGGGCGGGGCCCCGGGCAGGTGTGTGGGACTGACTGGCTTCGTGACCCCTCCGGAATCTAAAACTGTCCCTAGATTAAAGTTCAGGAAAGATCCCTCTGGCTCTAGCGCGGAGGGGCGGCTGGGGGGGAGGGGAGGAGGAAAACGAGGGGAAGGGGAGAAGGGGGGAGAAGGGAGGAGAAGGGGGAGAAGGGGCCGAGGTGTGTTAAAGGCAAAGCCCTCCGGTGCGTGGAAGGCTGTATGTGTGTGTGTGTGTGCGTGTGTGCGTGTGTGTGTTCATGTGTGCGTGTGGGTCACACGTGTGTGTGTGAGGTGTATTCCTGCACGTGTGTATGTGAGAGTGTGTTATGTGTGTGTGCGTGTGCCCATACTTCTCACACCCGTGAGGGCCGTCCCTGCCCCGACACCCACCCCCGAGGCTTGGCGAGGACTTTCACAGGGGGGGCCCCGGGTTTCAGGCTCCCAGCAGGGAGTGGGGCTCTCAGCACCTCCTCTGGGGCTCGGGACCCCACATTGAAATCTCCCCCCCGGCAGCTTTCAAGGCTGGCAGCAGGCCCCCCCCCATGCGCAGGCTGCCCCCACAGGGCTTGGGGGTGGCCGGGCTGGGGGGCTCCTCCTCCTGGCGCCTCCCCCTTCTTGGGGCTCAGACTGGGTGCCCGCTGCGGTTTGTGCTCGCTGATGTCCCTCCTGTGACCCCCCCTCCCGCTCATCACGCGTAATAGAAACCCACAAATATCTCTACTTGCTAACCTAAGGACTGTCCACGAGCCCCCAAGAGCCACGTCTATGAGCCCGACGGAAAGTGATCATTGACCACGGACAATGGCGCGCAGCTCCGGGGAGGACCCCAGTGATGCGGACACTGCTTCCTTTTCTGACGCGAATTTCAAACCCCACACTTGCTGTTAGAACTGGGACAGCGTCCCTTCCTTTTCATCTTAAACGTCAGTGCGGTGCAGGGTGCTGCTGGGAAGGAGGTGCCCGAATGGACAGACCATGGACGGCCGCCTGG
>JAPYYM010000799.1:0-14264 GCA_028534135.1 Potos flavus
AGAGAGAAACCATCCCTGTCGAGGCAGCTTGGATCTTGAGCATCGCAAAAATACAGAAATACCTCGCCGACTCAGAAAAAAACGTGGAGGGAGGAGGACGGACAGGAAGGAATGAGAAGGAAGAAAACTTGTGGAACGCTGGTGTTTCTGCGTGTGGGGCGGGGCAGTGGGGGGGGGGGGCGTGTGTTACTTTTGTGGCAACCCCATGCCTTGTGGCTGCTGGCAAGTGTGTCTGGGAAGAGTCCTCTGGGCCTCCCTGTAATGAATCCTAATGAATGCTTAGCAATTAGCAGATCAATATTGGTAGCACGGTAGCGGTCTCTCAAGTATTTGAAAACGGTCTGTTCCGTATGCTACGATGAACGTATCGTTGCCTGATGTTATTAATTTTCATAGAAAGTTAGCTTTTCATTTTTAACTCCAAGGTGACCTTAGCTTAGCCTTGTCAGAATGAAACTGAAACCACAGCGGTGCCCATCAGGCCTCAGGAGCCAGGCTGAGCGATGGACACGTGGGGATTAAGGCTCCGTCTACACCCTTCAAGGGGCAACTGTGGAAGGAAACTACCTACTGAAATTTAAATGAGAAGAAATGCACAAATTAAAGGATTATTGTTAATACTATGAAGGGATTTGTGTATGTGCATGTGTGTTTAACAAGAACATTCAGTGTAAGTTTATTGCAAGTAATAAAACGCTGTTGATTATTCTCTTTTTCGTAGAGATGTTTTCAGCTATTATGTCACTTTTAATGCCTGTACATTAAGGCCTTTCACTATATTGCAATCAAAGACTCGTGCTTATTTGGACATATGAATATTGAACATGACTGCCAAGGAACCAGGCAAAAATTAGACTATTAGTGCTAATAAGAAAAAGTTATTCATTTAATCTTGATTGATTGGTTACAAGCTGTCAGAAATATGGTATATTAAAAACCTCAAAGGCAAAATTCTCAGATGATAACTTCCTCCCTCTAGAATGTAATCTACTTCCATAACTTGGTACGATGCAAAAATAATTAAGTAAAACACATTTTTGTCCATTTAATATAAAATGTATCTTACATTTTTATATAATCTACGTATATATTTACACATATGCGAATAGAGTCCAAAAATCCATAGCAACATGTATGGAGATAAATATATATATATATATCACAAAGCATAGTTCTTAGTGCTGCCAAATAAATGAAAAGTCATGTTTCTTACATTTGAGGAGTGACGGTTAATGTGGGAGAGGAAACCCATCACGTGGCTAGCAATGGGCCACCTGTTGAGCATCACAGCTGTGTTACTGTCACCTGTCTGAGTACCTGGCCACTTATGAGTCTCAAGTCCTGGTCTCACCAACCACCTCCCACTGGTCATCAACACCACAAGGCGATCCCATGTCTCGGGTCACGCACTCACTCCCATCCACCTTGGGCAGTCTCCTACCTCGCAGGTGTCCTCCCTCCCCCCAGCACCCACTCCCCATGCCCTCCACACCACAGCCCCTGGCCAGAACCACTTTCCCACTTGGAAGAGAAAATGCAAGCTATTAAAAACTCTCTGACATTCCTAATTTTTAAAAAACTCCAGTGCAAACACGTTGATATCCACCCGTATTCTATTCTTCTTACGAGAGAGGTTGATCCTCCTTCTGCTGAAATGGGTCCCTATGCCAACGGGTTAGATTTTATGCCTACCTGCCCAATTAGATGTTTCCACTATACTTTCTCCTTTTCTTTTATATTAAAATTTACCTCTCAACTGGATTCTTCCCCTTGGCTCTCACGCATATTTAAATCTTCTCTAAGAAACCTCTCACCCCCTTCCAGCTGCCTTCCCTGCAGATTAAAGCACCTCAAGACATTGTTCGCACTCCACCTCTCATCTCCCTCCCACTTCTGAATCCGCATCACTGGCCTCAGGGGCCGTCTTTCCTGACCTTTCAGGGCCACTTGACACTTTGGATCCGAACTGCTGTTGTGGGTTAAACTGCATCCCCTCAAAAGATATGGTGAAGCCCCAAACTGTCATACTTGTGAATGTGACCGTATTTGGAAATAGGGTCTTTGCAGTTGTACTCAAGCTGAGATGGGGTCGCTCTGGTGGGCCCAATCCAATATGGCTGGTGTCCTTTTTAAAGAGAGAAGAGACACAGACCCACAAGGAGAAGAAAGCTGTGTGATGACAGAGGCAGGGACAGTGACATGTCTGCAAGTCAAGGAACCCCGAAATTTGCCAGCAACACTGAAATCTAAGAGAAAAGCATGAAACAGATTCTCTTGTGGAACTGGTAACCCCCTAGCTTTGGGTTTCCAGCCTCCAGAATTGTTAGCAAATAAATTTCTGTTGTTTTAAGCTACCCAGTTTATGGTACTTTGTTAGGGCAACCCTAGGAAACTAAAAAAAGGAGTAAGAAGTAGAGTTCTTGAGGACTCAGCCATGGCTGGTTTAATTTCATTCATTAGGATAGACTAGCCCGCCATAAATAAAACAATGCCCCGTTCCTCAAAAACCTCCACAGAGTTTGGCTAATCTGATTGTTTTTTCATTGCAATTAATGTTTTTCTGAGATGCCTCTCTCATACTTTCTTTTTCAAATAAACCTACAAAACTTTAAGCCTGAAGGCTCATTCTCTGTGGAGATTTCAAGCGCTGGGAACCCTGTGAGGGGTTTTGGGTGAGGATTTCCATTCCACGTCCTTCCTGTGTAGGACCACGCATCCTGGCTGGCCCCCAAGAGTCTCTTGGTTTCGCCCATGCAGAGTCCCGGTGAGGACAGCCCTGTGTTCATGGTCACAGCTGGTCTTATTTCGATAATAAATCATGATGTTGCCCATCCAATGTCACTCGCCGAGTGGCCACTTGTCCTCCCTTATTGTATATTTAGTCTTTGTTATAGACAATGCATGTTTTTCCCAGTGACTGTGTAGGATCTGCTTGCCAAGCCTACTCTGGAGTTACTCTTTAGCGGCACCAAAGGGCCCTCAGAGTCCACACAGGCTTTCCTTGTTACAGACATGTTTTTAAATTCTTTACAAATTAGAGGAGATAATGCTTTTCCAAAAAAGATGATGAAACACCAGTGGAAGAGCCTATGTCTCATGGTTAGAGATCAGTGTGGGGATTATATTTTATTCTCTAAATGGTGTCTATAATTTAGCAACCTCTTATAAACTTTTTCCATATTATGACGTATTCCTCTAGATCACCACTTGTAATGGGTTAATATTTTTTCATCATGGGTAGCCCCTTCTTGAAAGATTCATCTACACTGGCTGGCAATACTGCTTCCCTTCCATTCTCTCCTTAACCCACTGCAGTGATTCCTGCCCCGTTTACACCGGTCTACACGGGTCTCTCCAGGGGTCAGGCCTTCCTGCCCCGTTGACATGGGTCTACACGGGTCTCTCCAGGGGTCAGGCCTTCCTGCCCCATTGACACAGGTCTACACTGCTCTGTACAGGAGTCAAGGCTTCACAGCTTCACGTTGCCAAATCCATTCCTTTTCTTCTTGGGCTTGTTGACATTACTTGGTTTTTTACAAAGAACCACGGAGTTTTATAAACTCCAATTATTCAGGGCCTCCTTTTTCTGTGATTGTCTCTTCCCTTTCATGGGCTTCTCAAAAACTCACATTTCAGAATTATCCGGCTGTCTGATTTCCATCTCCTTTGAGAAATTCCACAGCCACTTCAAATTCAATTTGTCCAGAAATGATCTTAAACTCTAATTCTCTGAGGGCAGGTGAGAAGAAGAAATGTGTTAAGCTTTCAAACTCTTTATAGTAGAAAATCAGTAGAAGTAGAAAAATAATGAAGCATGCAAATAAAAATAATCATTCATAACTTCATCTTCTTCAGTGTTTCCCATAAACTTTTCTTAACATTGCAGTGTTCTTTTAAAATATCTCTTGTGGGGGCGCCTGGGTGGCTCAGTGGGTTAAGCCTCTGCCTTCGGCTCAGGTCATGATCTCAGGGTCCTGGGATCTAGCCCCACATCGGGCTCTCTGCTCAGCAGGGAGCCTGCTTCCCCCTCTCTCTCTGCCTGCCTCGCTGCCTACTTGTGATCTCTTTCTCTCTGTCAAATAAATAAATAAATAAAATCTTTAAAAAATAAAATAAAATAAACTCTTGTGAAAAATGTTAATTTTAAATACTTACTTTATATTCCTTTAATTATTTTGTCCTTTGTTAGTTTCAAGTTAAATTTAATTGAATATGTTTGATTAGAAATACCATGCCTAGTATGTATAATATTCCTATGGCTGTTTTGTCTTTCGATGGATCGGTAGATAGAAATAAGAGGTAGAGATATACATATATCGATATATATGGAGATGAATATATACACATACATGATATCTATATCTAGCTAGCTACAGTGTATATAATCAGAAAGAGCTATACATATTATTCAGAGAAGGAGAAAGGGAGAGAAAATGTCTAGAATGATGATTTGATACAGTAATAACAATATTTATCTGTGGATGCTATTTAATATTGAACTTTGTTGTCTTCATTCATGTGTTTGCTCTGTTTTAGTTCTTTATGGTTAAGCATAAGCTCGCTCCTTCTTCACTCCCTTCCTTTCTCCCTCTCTCCCTCTCTCCCTCCGTTTCTTCCTTCCTTCCTTCCTTCCTTCCTTCCTTCCTTCCTTCCTTCCTTCCTTCCTTCCTTCCTTCCTTCCTTCCTTCCTCCTCTCATGAAAGGAGATTATACCTCCTACAAGGCTGTGAGAAGTCACAAGATGGAAGCTGTGTGGGACACCTGAGATGCTCAGCTGTCCCAAGCCGTGCATCTCCCATCATCTGGCAGAATCCACGGGTAGCTGTTCCTCAGCACCGCGGATCTTTCACCAGCCCACACTGGAGTCTACCCTGTAGACTAATTCCTTTCTTAGAGGAAAGGCAGAGATGTGTTTTCTTCGGGGTTAACTTTCTCTTTCCCCTGCCCAAAAATCGCTTAGTAAATATTTGCTGAAAAAAAGGTAATAATATAAGATTCACCAAGTTCCCTAAAGACATTACATTTTAATTCATTTAATCCTTTCAATAGCTTTATGAGGCCAGCACTAGTGCTATCCCCATCCTACAGTTGACAGAACTGAGGCACAGGAAGGGTAAATAATAGGGCCCCTCAACTAAGTGGACATCGAGGGACTGCAGATCCAAGCTCTTAACCCAAATGGATGGTCTCTTAATTAAATTATTTACTTCTTTTTTTTTTTTTTTTTTTTTGAGAAAGAGAGAGAAAGTGCACATGCATGAGGGCGGGAAGGACAGACAGACAGAGAGAATCCCAGACAGGCTCCGCGCTGAGCGTGGAATCAAGCCGACGCAGGGCTTGACCCTACGACCTGGAGATCACGAGCTGAGCTGAAATCAAGAGTCAGACACTCAACCGACTGAGCCACCCAGGCGCCCCTAAATTATTTACTTTTTAACAAGACTTTTAAAAAATCATATACAGAACAAGGGCCATTTCTGATGACATTTTCTTTCTTGTGGTTGTTGAACTTTAGAAAATGGATAACGATATCATTAGACTTGAACATTATGTCTTGCTTTCATATGTTCCAGCTTCACTGTGCGATGGAGTGAAAACGATTCCAAGGGAAGCATCTCACTGTGGTCTTTGCCATTTCTTCACTTTGACCGTTGCCACCCAGCAGAACGTAAGACTGCCTCCGCTCCGCGTATCCTGGGAAATTTTAAGTGATAGGATCACACTTCAACATCACCGGCTCCCAGATGGTGAGAACCCCACTTGTCCCAAGAAAGAATCAAAAGTTAGGCTCCCCTTATCTTCCGGTCAGCATGCGCTGTGTCAGGAGGCGCGCTGGCGCGGGCTAGGGGTGATTTATTGCCGGTGACACAGGTTTCTGTCTCTGCACTCGTGAAGGCCATGTCTGCAGGATCTGTGGGCCAGCTTGCAACCGGCACTCTGAGCTGAGATGAATACATGAATAATTGTTTTGATAATATTAAGTAGGCATGTGCAATGTTGCTTTGCAACATCTGCTATTAACAACATAAACAAAAGGAGTCTTTCCTGGTTCTATGTTACAGTGCTTTCAGGAGGAGTGTAATGTGTCTAATTTGGTAAGCCCTTGCTGACATCAGTTAGAACACCCGTCTTTCTGTGAATATCTCAGGATGAAGGGAGAATGTCGGGGTGTTTAAAATAAGATGGCTAGATAAAAATCACTTGTCAAGTTCATTCAAAATACCAACCATCCCTCTCACACCCAAAGATTTTAATTCAGCATATCTCAGAATAGAGTAAGAAAATCAGTGAATGTTTTAATAAACACCAGAGGTTATTATCATGTGTGGCCTGGTTGAAAAATCATTGATCTGATGTCAGCCCCCACTGAACTAGCCTCTGATATAGTGCTTGAAATTCTCAACAACCTATCAGACAAATGGTCCATGAACTTGGATCGCTTCCAATGATGAGTGACTCACTACCTTGCAAGGCAATCCACCCAGCGCTGCAGCTCAGGCGTACAGTAGTACAATAGGATATTTTGATTTATAAAATAGGGCCTGTGTATCCAATGAACTGTAATATTTTCCCTGGCTCCAGAGCAGTCTGAGCAGACACAGCGAGTTGGAACGCCTGGGACAGCCGGCCACTGAAAGGAAAGAGGACACAGAACAGTGCCCCCAGTGGACTAGTGACCACATAGCAGATGGGGAAGGGGTCATCCAAAAGGGGTCAGTGGGGAGGCAATGACACGCAGGCCAGAGAACCCCATCCCCATGTGCCCAGCACCTTAGAAACAGATAAAGCCTGCACTCATCTTAGATACACCTTGTGGAAGGGGTGACAGTGAGTTAACTGAGAATAAATTTCCGCCACTCACTGGAGTGGGGGGAGGAGCTGAAATAAAACCTGAATTCTGTTGGGAAAGCAAAGGAAGACAGCATTCGTACATATCGGAGAAGGTGGACTACCTTTTATCTCAACCATCGTTTCAAGGAGTAAAATCTATTTCTCTGTAGAAATTTCTACCTTGTTCTATCTTCAAGGACTACTCAAAGTAAATCTTTCTTCCTTGCTTCCTTTTAGCTAATGGCAGATGGAGCTGGTTTATTTTCTTTTCCAGACTAACTGTTCTCAATTCCACGATACGTCACGTGGCATAGCTGCAATCTAACCTTGTAGGTACTCTATAATTTGTATGTATTTTCCATAACATGGGCAACAGAATTATTCATCTACACTACCCACACATGGCTCAAGATATTATTTTTCTCCAAGCACGTTTTCATGAATGCGGCTTGGAACATCAGCTATTCTAACAACAGTTTTGAAGATAATATAATAATAAACTAGACATAAAACATAATTTAAACACTACGCTCACAGCTCATTCTAGATATTATAGAGGGTACGAACAGGTGTATATATATGTTCTATCCCAGAGATTCTGTTGCACACATTTTATTAATTTAGTTGATCATGAAGCCCTCCTGAGCGGGGTATTTTATTTTTATTTTACTTTTTGGGTTTTCTATGTATTCAGTGTATTAGAGAAAAGATAGGCTCCTGTAACAAAGATTCTTATAAACCTAGAGCTTGCACAGTAGAGAAGTTTACTCTCTCGTATGTAGCTGTCCTGATATTAGCCAAACAAGGTGTTAGGGCAGACTTGTCCCTCAGGGTCCTTCACAGAATCAGATTCTTCTCAAAGCTTTTCTTCTCCATCCTCTGGCTCCGTATTCCCGAGTATAGGAGTCAGCATTCCAGGTCTGCCATCTATTTTTATAAATAAAGTTTTATTGGAACACAGCCAATTGATAGGCATTGTCTATGACTGCTTTGTTGTGGCAATGGCAGAATTGAGTAGTAGCCTTAGTAACTGTACCACCCACAAGATCTTAAATATTTACTCCCTGACCCCTTATCAGGGGTGTTGTCATGGTTGAAGCTAGGTCACCACCATATCTGGGTTCAGTTTGGAGGAGGAGGAAGAGAGCATGGAAAAGGCATGCCCATCTAGTCTAGCGCAGAAATGGTGCGCATCACTCCCGTTCATCCGTGGGGGAGAACTTAGGCGCCATGATGCCCACCCTGTGACAAGCTGGGCAGCTCAATAGAGCCGCCAGTCACGCACAGGCTGTGGGTCCACATTATGTAGGGCGGGCCGAAGGGGCCCGATGACCAGCAGTCTCAGCCACGGCCAACAGAACGGAGCGGAGCGCAGCTCTACTGGAGTGCCCAGCACTTCAGTCTTTTCCAACAGAGTAAGTTCTGTCAATCAGATTTCCCCTTGGATTTAATGCCTGTGTTTATTTTAAAGAAAAATGTATCCATATGTTTCTGCATCATTTATACCTCTCATCAAAATGTTGTTTGTCAACAGCTGCTTGGCATTCACAATTCCTAGTAGAAAATGAGTAAGCAAGTGTGGCTTTGTCGTGCGGCGGTAGGAGGTGTATGGGGCCTCAAAGCCCAGCATGGCGGCATGCACCTAGAAAGGAGGATTTGTACAACTACTGAATGGGGCTGATTGCAATAGGGATCTTCTTCAGCCTTCATTGACCAAATTGGATTAGTCAAATCTATTGTCAGGTAGTGGTATCCAAAACAAAGGCACATGGGATGTACAAGGACCCTTATATTGTATAAAAGTACTCATTTCATGAGATCATCTCAATTTCACTGTCCCATTTAGCTGGCACTATACTCTGTGGGCACAGCTCTGTCATTTGGGCCTCTGGGATCCCCTGTTCCATTCGCATCCTGATCGCTCTTGGCAGGAGGGCAACTCCAGCCCCTTTCTCTGACATCAGAAGGTCAGCAATCCAGAGCACAACCAGTCACTGGCATCTGGGAATTCCAATATTGAGAAAGTGACACAAAGATGGAAGGGGACGTTGGAGTCGGGCCTGACACGGCAACAGTGCAGAGGCCTGCGTATCACGGCCACTTGCCCTTCCTGGCCCTTGAAAACTCCTCTGGTTCTTCTCTTGCTTCCAAGGCTGAGCCTCAGGCCTCACAGGTTCTGTGAGCCCCTGTTCAAATAACATTATAATCAATTCCGTTTTGACTGAATGAGTAAGGATCCGTGTTATTGAGTGGAAACGGGCTGATCGTGTCATCCTCACTGCAGGTGAAGATCCCGAGACTCAGAAGGCCCAGCTCATAGTTTCAGCGAGAAAGTGGCAGAAAGCAGCACGGCGCTAGGTCTTTCCATTCCACATCCAGTGACATTTTTCCATCTGAAGAATACTCTGATAATCTCCCTTGTCTTCCGGGAAATTAAAGGAAAGTTCCTAATACTGCCAGGAGGCCCTCTTCATCTGAGAAGGCCGAGCAGAGAATGTTCTCTCTGAAGCCTTCTGCCATCAAGGAGCCAGAGCTGGTTGCTCCCTTCCCTCTGTTCCCATAGCCATTCCCATACGTTTCTGTCAGGAAAACCATACACATTTTATTAAGGAGCTGCAAGATTTTCTATATAATTCACTAAAGTAAACTATAAATAAAACAAAACAAAACAAAATAAAATAAAATACTTCATTAGAGGACGAACAGTTTCTTCTTCTCACTACCTTTATATCACAGTACCTTGTGTGTCATGGGTACTCAATTATTTTTGTTGAGTGAATGAGCAAATGAGCAAGAGAACATAGCAGAAAGAGCTGTCAGAAATCTCAAGGGGGTTTTCTGAAAGAGAAAGGCAGAATTAAGCATAACTTCATTCCCAGTCTAGTAGCAACGTCTCATCGAGATCCAGGAGTTCTGCTAGGGCATCGTTAGCCGGGAGAGGCTCATATTGTCATGCCGTGGGAGTCGGAGGTTAGCAACTTTTCTCTTCAAATGCTGCGGAGAAAGATATAAGAAGCCAGTGAGAGGGCTCTTCTCAATTTTGTCCTACGGCTGAAGATGCTGCAAGCCCCACCTCTACCCAGAATTGTTTCTCCTGCTAGATTACTGAGGAGTCCAGCGAGGCGGGGCCGCGTCTCAGATGGGACATCGTATCTCCAGGAGGTCACGTTAATATGAAAATATGTTCCCTGGTAGGATAACCCGTGGGCCAGCGATGGCTATATTCACCCTGGGAAGTCAGGTAGAATCTGAAGAGACGCAGGAGAGAGAGACGTGGGCGGTCCTGTGCGCCAGGCCCATCTGCAAGGAAGACGGGACTAGAGCATGTTCTCGTAGGAGTGAGAACAACAGCCCAGAGCAGGGGCAGGAGAAGCAGGATGGCAGCCAAGGTGCCAGAGAGCATGTGCAGGCACGAGGCAGGGGTTGTGCACAAAAAGGCCCAGTCCCAGATGAGGCAGACAAGAGGCCTGAGATTTTTCCCCAGAAGAGACAGGATAGGTTCTCCTGGCTTTTCTAAAATGGTTTCCAGAATCCTATGTCCTAGAAATTAATTCAGGAGTGAACACTTCCCAGAGTCCAAGCTGGATCCATGGGAGAGAAGGTATTTTCCAGGGCAGCAGACTCAGAGAGTCCACATGGGAGACAAGGAAGGGCTGTGTAGGTGAGAATGGGGTAATAAAGCACAGAGACTATGTTTCTGCTTCTATGACACACCTGGGGATCCAACCATAGGTGTCATCAGCTAGGCATCGGTGTCCGATCTTACCTCCACTACTCCCCCTTGTAAATAAGCTTAAAATAGCGCGATTACGATGGAAGTATGGTGGCCTGACACTACAGTCTCCCTAGTAGACTCTCTCTAAAGCTTCTTGGCTGTCTTGATGATGCAAGCAGAATGTTCTGGATGCCCACGTGGAAAGGAACTGTGCGAGTTCTCTAGGACCCTTGGGCATCTTCTAGATGCTGGGAGTAGCCTCTAACCAACAGCAGCAAGAACTACGGAAGCTCTCAGCCCCATAACTGTGAGGAGTGAAGCACTGTAGACAGCCGTGTGAGGAAGAGGACTCTTCCCAGTGGGGTGTCCAGAGGAGAACACAGCCTTGGCCAACTCTTTGATCACAGCCGTGGGAAACCCAAAACTGAGCAGCCTGGGGAGACCCTGAGGATGTGGCCCGAAGCCACCGAGCATGCGGCAATTTGTTCTACAGCCACGGAAAGCCAATGCGGTGCCACGGCTGGTACTGCACCTGGCATTCTAGAAGAATTCTAGTGCAGAAGTTTCTCGGGATCCATATCTCAGACTCCCACTGGAGAGAAGGAGGAATGGGGACCGTAGTGAAATACAGAAGGAAGAGTATTTCTACTTTTGGAGAAAGACAGATGTGGATTGAAATGGAAACAGCATCTCTTGCTGGATGTGTGATCATGCACAAGTCACTCAGCCTCTCTGTACCTCATAGTCTTCTCCAGAAAAATAGAAAAGATTTTTTTTAATGGACTCTCGAGTTGATATGAAAGAATATACAGGTCGGGCAGGAAATTTAGTCGTGCTACTTGTTAGGTTGAAGTAATCATTTTTGGAAAAATGACAATAGGGGCGCCTGGGTGGCTCAGCGGGTTAAAGCCTCTGCCTTCAGCTCAGGTCATGATCTCAGGGTCCTGGGATCGAGCCCCGCATCGGGCTTTCTGCTCAGCAGGAAGCCTGCTTCTCTCTGCCTGCCTCTCTGCCTACTTGTGATTTCTCTCTCTACGTCAAATAAATAAATAAAATCTTTAAAAAAAAAAAAAAAAGAAAAATGACAATAGCTAATATCTATTGAGTACTTAGTATCGGCCAGTGAACTAAATGCATGATAGCTATTTACACAGTTAATCTTTATAGTAACCCCAAGAAGTAGATACTATTATGGAGCAACTAAAGACCATAGCAAATCCCTCAGCTGGGATTCAAACTTGGGCTGTCTCCACTGGAACGCAACTTGGATGTGGCCGAGGATTCATGGCCATGGGTAACCAGTTGGAGCCAGGATCTGAGACCCTGGCAAACAGTGAAGCCCACCCCAAGAGATTTCGACCTCTTCCTCCCTGGAAGCAGTAGGCAGGAGTCTCCCATTCTCCATAAACCTCTCCCATGAAACCTTTGGTAAGCCCCAGTGGCTTAAATCCAAGAGTATCCCCCAAAGTTTGCCATAAACCCACTTGGCTTTTACGAAAGAACTACATTAGTATGGTAACTGCTTTTTTCATAAAAGCAAAAATCCTCTTCAGATTTCTCTCCATCAATGAAAACAGGCACTAATGCGGGCCTCTTGTAAAAGCAAAGTAGTGTCGCACGATCTTCGAGAAAGTGAGGTGCACCTGTGTGAGGAAGAGTTCCCACAGCAACACAAACGTACATTAATTCTTGCAGCTGAGCACAGGGCGTCTTTATGAAAACATGGCCATGTCTGGTAGTTTCCCTAGGAGACTGGAGGCACTCTCTGGGTAGTTGGGTTTCCGAGAGACCATCCCGAGAGAGTCTACCGACCACGTACGAAGTCATTCTGTGGAGAAACAGGTTCCAGATCTCAAACAGCTGACTTACAGATGATCTTTTGAATATTTATTGTTTGAAAAGTGTGTCTGCCTTCACGTGTGTGTTTGTGTAATTACATGAGTCCTTTCATGGAGTCTTTCCATACAAAGCCCAGCAAGAGCATTGGGTTGGAGCCCTAAGTGCCCAAGGTCATTGCAGCCAGGAGAGGGTCATCAGGGAGACCCATTCAGTTCTGGGCCAGGTTTCCTGAGAGCAGAGGAAGAGAGAGAACAGCCCCTCACTCCTGGGGATCCTCTGTGCCCGGAGAGTTTGGTGGGAGGCACATGTGAGAACTGCAAGACATTGGAGCGTCCTAGAGATCAGACTTGTGTATGTGGCCATCCACAACCCTTTCAAAAACACAGCTGTGCCACTTGACCCAGTAAAAACGAATTGTCATTGGGAATTTTAGGATGTCTCCGGATAAGCTAGAGATGTTATGATCTCACAGGCGAGGAAGTGAGTGCTTTTGGAACCTCAGGTTCTCTGAGTTTACACTAAGTAGAGTAGAATTCACCACATGCATTGCCACGGAGATGACTGGGCAGCCCCCAGCGCCACCCTGCAGGGGACCTTGACAGATCCTGCCACTTTCTCAAGGCAGTTACTATCCACCTGCTATGTGGAGTGATTTTCCATGGGCTGGAGTCAGACATCAGGGCACAGAGTTTGTGTCAGCTGTCATCCCAACCGGCCGACAGCTTGATAGAAGCTCCCACAAGGGGATCGAGGGAGCGACCGTGAGACAACAGAGAACACAAAACACTGGGTCTATATAAAGAGTAGAAAATATTTGGAAAGGGAGGTTGACCCAGTGACCCTCGCATTGTGATTAATAGTTTTTGCCAAGGAAATAATCTGTAATTCTTCCGGGGAAGTTAAGTGCAGAACAGTGCTCCACAGGAAAGTACCTGAAATGAGACTGGCCTGTCCGCTTGTACAAGCTCTGGGAACAGGAGTCCGAAGGACGCTGACTTTTCACAATTTACCATTGTCTCCCCACCTTCTTGCACTGGGGCCTGCTGTAAGTATCCATATGACCTCCAAGCCAAGAGTGGATTTCATATTTTTAAGTAGTTGGAAAAAAATAAAAAATTGATCTTTTTTGTATAAGAAATTATATGAAATTCAAGTGTTAGTGTTTATAAGTAAAATTTTATTTTTCGCCTTTGGTGCTATTGGTATTTCAGGGGCAGATGAGTCTTTGTTGGGGGGGCAGGGGGGCTCCGTGCACTGAAGGGAAAGGTGTTGTGTGGCATCCCTGACCCACATCCACTAGATGCCAGCAGCACCCTTCTCCAGGAGGACAATGAAAAACGTGTCCGGGTACTGCCCAGTGGCCCCGGGAAGCCAAAATCCCCCCCTGGAGAGAGGGGCCTCCTCACTGGACCACAGCCATGATCGCTCATCTCGCTGCCATCTGTCTGCCTTTGTGGGACACCGGCAGGGTTGACTAGTTATAACAAAGGCCATCTGCCCAAAAAAGTTTGAATAGTGCTCCTGGCCCGTTACCGAAAAAGTCCTCCAGCGGCTGGCCTTATGCAGAGAAGGAACCAGGATTTGAAAAAGGGATGAAGAAGAAGGGAAGAAAGAGAGTCAGAGAATAGTTTGGTCAGGCAAACTAATTTCTGGGGAAAACGAGTTCCTTTGCTTGTTTTGTTTTTTTTTTTTTTTAAAGATTTTATTTATTTGACAGAGAGAGAGAGAGATCACAAGTAGACAGAGAGGCAGGCAGAGGCAGAGGGAGAAGCAGGCTCCCTGCCGAGCAAGGAGCTCGATGTGGGACTCGATCCCAGGACCCTGAGATCATGACCTGAGCCGAAGGCAGAGGCTTTAATCCACTGAGCCACCCAGGTGT
>JAPYYM010000080.1:0-15989 GCA_028534135.1 Potos flavus
GACCATCCTTCTCCTCTTCTTTCATCAAACTGATAGTATACATACAAAGCCTGACACAGTGAGTAGAATCTCAGGACTTAACTATCAGGAATATGGTGTACATGAAGTCATGGCTCTATATTTGATGGACTATTGCTGAGCCACATAGACACATAGCTCAAAAAGACACTGACTGATGGCCAAATCATGTTCCTCAAAAAATAAATATATAGAGCAAAGAAGGGATAGAACATGTCTAGCCAATAATGCATGTTTTAGTCCTGTCCCCAGAGAAAAGGGTTATAAAGAATTTCTATAAAATATCAAGTTTGCACATTTATGACCTAACACCAAAAATATCTTTTTTCTCCCTTTCTTTCAGAGAGTAGTTTAAGTAATTCATTTAAAGTTGCAGAGCAAGGGGGAATGACTGCCAAGGATGGTCATTTTTCAGAGGTATGTTTTCTATTAAATTTAGATACCTTCTTAAAAATGGGTTTTCTTTTACTTTTTGCAGAGCATGTCTTTTTTTCCCTTTATTTTTATAGCAATGGTTTCTTAAACCGTTAAAAAATTAGTGGTCAGTGATTTTAAAATAGATTTGTTTCTGGACGTTGAGAAAACCAGATGTTCACGTGTTCTGGTGGTGATTATTTGCTATTTTTATAATAATAGAAGGTTAATTTTTTTTTCAGGAGAGAATTCTGCAGAGCTCTGACTGAAGAGGACTTTCTAATACACAGCAGTTTGAAACATCTGCTGAAGAATTTAATAGCCCTTTTGCATGCACTAGCATTTTGAGCTAAAGTCCCAATGTAACAATGTCATAAAAGCCTTCTTTCTCCAATTCCCATGAAGATGAACCTGATGGGGTACCCTTGGATTCATTCAACATCC
This sequence comes from Potos flavus, assembly GCA_028534135.1. NCBI lineage: Eukaryota > Metazoa > Chordata > Mammalia > Carnivora > Procyonidae > Potos > Potos flavus. The sequence goes on from JAPYYM010000080.1 coordinate 877, forward strand.
CTCCCCTGTCTCTTACACACATGAAATATCTGTTCTTCCTTCTTCCCTTGCTGTTTCACATGCATAACCATTATGGTTTGCAAACAAAACCATCACAATCATACTTCAATAATAAATAAATTTTAAAAACTAATGCCTGGTCCTAAATACAATTCCCCCTTGACTTTCAAAAAAAATCTTCATTTAATTAACTTGGTGTAGAATCTGATGATTCTAATGTATAGCCCAGGAAGTAATTTTTTTAATGTTAAGTGTATTGTTTTTTTTTTTTTACTGAAGTATAATTAACATACAATGTCATATTAATGTGTCAGATATACAACACTGAGTCAATAATTCTATACTTTACTCAATCCTCACCATGATAAGTGTAGTCACCATCTGTCATCAAATAATGTTATTACAGTATTATTGACCATACTCCCTATGCTCCCTATGCTGTACCCTACATCTCTGTGACTTATTTTTTCCATAACTGGAAGTTTGTACCTCTTAATCCCCCTTATTTATTTTACCCATTTCTTGCCCACTTTCCCTCTGGCAACACATGTTTCTTCTCTATATTTAAGAGTCTGCTTTTTTTGTTTGTTTATTAAAGTTAGGTATGAATGGAAGTGGAGAAAAATTGGATTATTAATAATCAAGTGTAAAGGGACAAAATATCTAAACATCTAGAATAATAATAAAAAGATATTAAGATATTTTGACTCTACACTTGGCTATAGATAATCTAACTTTGCTCTACTCCCATTTATTCCTAACTTCAACTTCTAATACCAAGGTATTATTTTTTGTCTTATTTATTTTAATGATGGTCAATGTCTTTAAGAAACAAAATGAACACTCCCCAAATATGTTTTGCTGCTTTGTCACTGGACATAATTGTTTTAATTTTTGTTTTTAAATGATGATTAGTGGCACGCTCATATTTGAGCCCTGGATATTTGGCATGTGACTAGTTTGGACTCCTCTTGACCACATTCTTAAAATGAGAAACCAAAGAATACCTAACATAGCAGTAAACTTCAAACTACTTAATAAGAGTAGAATTTCTGATTACCCATCAACCTTGACTCCTATTAACTCTGCTAGTATAAGGTACTCACTAATGGTCAGGACCATATTTACCAGTGTGTGTGTTAGAGCTGTCATCTATATGAAATGCCCTTGCTTCCTTTTGGTTAGTCATAATCAGTAAATCCTCATTAGAAAAATGACAAATATCCTTTCATTAAAAACACTAACCCCAAAGTTCTTTGTCATGCATGTTAATATAATAGATATTTCCAAAGGAATTATGGATTAGGAGGGACTTGAGATCATAATGCTTAATTTTCTATGAAGTTGCCTTGTTCATTACGCAGAATTTAGTACAAACTATATTTCTCAGTCACATTAAATGACTGGGAGTACAGAAAAGATCACATTTTCTTGAAAATGATTAAAGTGATATTTTCACCTTAAATAAGGCAAGAGCAATACACTGACAATTTTCATTATAACCACAATCACTTTTCAACAGACTGGAAATAATTATCTCAAGTCTATGTGTTACTTTAAAAATACAGTGGATGTGCATATGTGTGTGTACATTTATTTTTCATAGTTTTGTTGAAGACAAATTATTAGGTAATCACCAGTACTTATGACTCACCAGTATAATTTTGAAAGGCAGTAATTACCTACTTTTAAATGATTGATACTGTATTTAAATGGATTGTTATTTGTTGTTGTTTTATCACAGCCTCACATCCATCCTCACCCCAGGGGAAGCCAAAGTCACAAATAATATCCATAGATCAAACCAGATCTAGAATTTTTATACCAAGATCCAAATATTAACAGACCAGGATTTTTCAGGTCACTGGAGGGAGAGACTTCAAAAAAGCCCTTTAAGTCATTTTATTCTCCAAGCCATGGCATGTGTTCTACTATGCAACTCTCCATGTGAGTGTCTTATAAAAGTATAGAGCACCCCGGGGCTGTGCACAAAGGAGTTACTAATGGAATCACTGCAGCATTTGTCCACAGGATCCCTTTGCAATTTGATAATGCTTTGTGAAAATACCACCTTAAGGCCCAGAGACATTCTGTTTGGAGTAGAGCAACTTGCTTCCAGCAATCACAATCAACTTGAGCAAACTGAACCCAGAATAACAAAAGCTTAGGCTCAGTAAATCTTAGAACTTTACCAATATGACCTTGAACTGGAATTGCAGTTTTTTGTTTTTGTTTTTTTTTCAATGTAAACAACGTTTCTGATCAGTTCAGGCCAGGAACCAAGAACTAGCACAGCATATCCCAACACGTTCATGTTATTGAGTGAAATCTCTGAACCTAACACTTACCAGAATAGTAGGCATGCAGTAGGGATTTAATAACCGACTTGCGAATTAAGTGGAAAATTTTATATCAAAAAATGAGTGTGTGGGTGGGTAGATGTGAAAAGGGTGAATTGTATGTGATGTTAACAATAGTTGTAGAAAATTACAGACTGGGATGCTGCTGTTGGGCCATAGTATTGCCAGACTTACTAACATTACCTAGGGCAAGTCATCAAGTGGTTGTGATCTTGAAATTTCCATGTCAGGAAGATCTTATCTGAATTAAATCCCTGCCATTCACAACCATGGGATCTCTATCTGATGTGCACTAGGTTCTTGAATTTTAAGTAGTTATAAATGACAGAACCCTGAGGATGTACTATCAGCCATGATTATGCATCTGTAAATACACACAGCTATGGCTACTTGGCCCTGGCATTTTTTCTTTTGCAATGTCTTTGGGTCTACTAATCTGGAAAAGTGATTTCTCTTTTTCTTTTTGATCTGTCCTTTGCTGTCTATTTTGACTCTTTCCTCCACTTAATTAAGTCAGAAACATCTAAAGTATGTTACTACTTGGAAGCTGTCCTGAGAAGCCTGGAGTACATGGAAGCAGACATTGTGGCAGTTAGATGTTCTCTCTGTCTCTGTCTCTCTCTGTATCTTTCCCTCCTTCTTTTATTTTTATTTTGCTTGGCTGAGATGGCTAGAAGTGATATCCTTGTTTAGGCTTGAAAATAAGATGCTTCTTGAGATGTTTCTAAGAATTGGGGCAAGATTTCTTTTTCTTTTATTTCTCTCATCAGTTTATGTTTTTTACTGCTCCCATGCTCTGAACTGGCCTTTCCCTGTCATTATAGTATTACTATTTAAGGCTTGGGTATTGGCCTTAAGTGGATAAGACAAAAGAGGAGGATTTTTGGCTTGCATTGGACCTAGGTATCAGGCTAACTCTAGTCTATGCAAAAGAGAGTTTACAACACGGTCCAGCACAACTCACTGAGGATCCACATTGTGGTATGGGGCCAATCTTAAGATTACTTAAGGCTGCTTTCTATGCCACTGCTTCTTTATGCCTAAAACTTGAATAAATAAAGGCACCTGCCTCCAAGACTTGTAAACATTCAATGAGAAAATGTGTACAGTGTGCTTAAAATAGTATCTGTCCTTTAGTAAAAGCTATATGTTTGTTATTATTCTATTATTTACTACCAAAAAGAAGGTGGGCCCATTATTGCCAGAGCATGGGGATATCAAGGACACCTCGTGCCTAACCAAAACACTTGCCAACTCCAAGTGCTGTCCTTGGGTGCTGAAGATATATCCTGGTTCCAATTAATGTCATGAGAAGAAAAAAAGTTATTCATGTCTGCCAGCCAGTTAGTATTAATCTAGCTGGTGCATCTTCCTTCTAGTTGAACTATTAAATAAGAAAATATAAATTAATAAAGAAAATGAAAGTGTTGTTCTGGTATTGCCTGCCATTACAATAATGAAACAAATTAGCTGTTTATTTTCTCTTTCAGCCTTCTACCAAGGTCTCCTTTTCATACATATCTTAATTGATATGTGTCATGAATTATGAATTTGCTAAACTCTATTATACCCTGCAGTTCTTTTATGAAGAGCTAACTGAATCTACCTGTCTCAAGATACATGGTTTGGTTAATTTTGCTAAATTAATATACAGATTTAGTATCCTGTAAAGAATATAGACTGAGTATCTAGCATAATGAACAAAATCTACATAGCTTGATATTAGCTCTCCACAAGGAAATATTAGTATTGAGTAATATTTGGTACACTCCAGATTTGAGCTCCTGTGACTATCCTACAGGTAGAGTTATGCAACCTATATATAGGGAAATGCTTCTCAAGTTATATCTGTACTCACAAATCATTTTAATTTGTTATGATCATATTGTATCAAAAATTGATTTGAGGGTTCCTGGGTGGCTCAGTTGGTTAAGCAGCTGCCTTCAATTCAGGTCATGATCCCAGGTTCCTGATATCAAGCTCTGCATTAGGCTCCCTACTCAGCGGTGGGCCTGCTTCTCCCTCTCCCTCTGCTCCTCCCACGGGCTTGTGCTCATGCTCTCTCTCCCGCGCTCTATCTTAAGTAAATAAAATCTAAAAAAAGAAACTCATTTGAGTCCAGTAATTGACAGATTGCTTTCAACGTGATGATTCAACAATCTTTGTTTCTTTCTAAATTATTTTGTGTGTATATACAGTTTTTTTTTTTTTTTAAGTTAGCTCTACACCAACCTGGGGCTTGAACTCAGGACCCCAAGATCAAGGGTTGTATGTTCCACTGACTGAACCAGCCAGGTGCCCCATTGTTCATATATGCAGTGTTTTTTATTTGAGATTTCTGACCATATTAAGAAGCACTGAAGTACTTTCTTCATTGTGAGGATAAAATAATATGTATAAAAGCATGATGTAAACTGCTCCACACTATACAAGTGTGAGATATTATTATTACCATGTGGCATTCTTCCAAGGGGATGTAGTGGCATATAAGTAAGCTTACTTCTGTCTTGGCTTCAGATCTGTTCCTATATCCCTGTCCACTATAATATCCCTGAAAAAGGTATACATCCCCAGAAATCTGATTTACAAAGCATCCCAAGTGTCTTAATATCATGGGAGTTTGAATGAACCACTAAACAGAGGTCTTTTAACCTTGTTCATTAGTCTTTTCAATGCTATTAATGACCTTTTATGCTCTTTCAAATTATTCAACCACTCTATATGGCCATGTATTTTCTCTCCTTCCTTCTTTCTGTAAAATGGGAATATACCACTAACTCAATTACAGTTTCATGGTGATAAAAAGATGGGTTAATAATGACAAAAAACCTTGTGGTTTAAAAGGTCCATTCCAACATTAACGAACATTACTGGAGGATTCCATTACAGCTTAAAGAAGTGATGACTCAACTGGCATTACATTTTGGATCCCAAACAACCAATTTTAAGCCTACTGTGTTTGACTCTTAAGGCATCCATTTTTCCCATCTGATTTTGCTTTTCTAGAATTTTTCCTCACTATATTTATGGTAAAAATGTACTATTCGGGGGTGCCTGGGTGGCTCAGTCATTAAGTGTCTGCCTTCAGCTCAGGTCATGATCCCAGGGACCTGGGATTGAGCCCTGCATCGGGCTCGCCGCTCAGCAGGAAGCCTGTTTTTCCCTCTCCCACTCCCCCTGCTTGTGTTCCCTTTCTCGCTGTGTCTCTCTCTGTCAAATAAATAAATAAATAAATAAATAAATAAATAAATAAAATCTTTTAAAAAATGTACTATTTAATCATGAGGACTTTTTAAAAAGCCCATGTTCTGACTTCTCCATTAAAAATATATAATCAAAACATTACAGAAAATTCTAAACACAAATAGAGGGTTTTTGGGTATCCAGATATTGTGTTTAACAAATTAGATGAATGTTTTCTTCACAAATGTGATAACACTAAAAAGTTGCCTGTAAAGTGAGTTTCTACTGTACATCAAATCTTATTTGTCTAGTGACTGTCATTATAAAATTATACATTTGTTTCTGTAATGTTTGAGGATGCAACAGTACTTGAAAATGATACATATAAAGGGATATGTTCATCTTTAATGAGACACAATATTTATTACACACAATGCTTAAAAATTTTTTTTTAAGATTTTATTTACTTATTCGAGAGAGAAAGAATGAGAGAGTACAGAGGAGGAAGAGTCAGAGGGAGAAGCAGACTCCCTGCTGAGCTGGGAGCCCGATGTAGGACTCGATCCCGGCACTCCAGGATCATGACCTGAGCTGAAGGCAGTTGCTCAACCAACTGAGCAACCCAGGCATCCCTACAATGCTCACATTTTAATCATGGTTATAGAATAAAATGCAAGTTCAATAGCTTTGAGATTATAATATTAATTTTGTAACTAACCAAAATGGGGACAGTAGAGAGAGAAAGTAGGACATACAAGAGTGTGAATTTACTCATCTTTAATACTAGATGACTTCTGTGAATTTGTCTCTCTAAATCCTGGCTCATTGTTTCACCTTTGGTGATATTAAACTGTATTCATTTCTCCCAGCTTTAGAATTAAAATATATTAAAATATCATCCAATAGAGGATAGAAGCAGATTTAGAAGAATGTACGTTAATACTTAAACTCATTTGCAAAATGCAAAGTAGACAGTGTTGCTTTTGTTTGACATAGCAGCTTAACGATCCAAAAAGGAAGAAAAGTTTAAATGAAATAGACACACAAGATTAGATTAAGAAGCACTTTAGCACTTATTGGAGCCTCCTTTTTCACTATAATCTTCAGCAGGAGTACCTGCATCTCCCATTCCTAGTACCTGATACCAAATTTTTGGTTTTGGAAAATGACCTAAGATAGGAAGAAAGATACATAGAAAAAGGATGATCCAAACAGTTACAATTCCAAGTAAAGTAGCAAAGATGTAAATAGGAGCTTGTTTAATAAGAAGGCAAATGGACTGAAAAAATCTCTCAGAGTCATCAACTGTTTAACAAGTTGGATCAGTATCCACATCTCTTGGCCAAATGTAGGACAATAATAAATTCATCAGATAGGGGCTCCTGGGTGGCTCAATGGGTTAAAGCCTCTGCCTTCGGCTCAGATCACGATCAGGTTCTGGGATCGAGCCCCGCATCGGGCTCTCTGCTCAGCAGGGAGACTGCTTCCCCCCCCCCCCGCCTGCTTCTCTTCCTGCTTCTCTGCCTACTTGTGATCCCTCTCTCTGTCAAATAAATAAATAAAATCTTTAAAAATAAAAAAAAAATAAATTCATCAGAGATACTTACAGTTCTAGTTTGACCAAGCATAACATTTTCCTCACCTCAGCACTATGCCACCATGCTAAACACTTAGGCATACCAAAAACAAACAAACAAACAAACAAATACAAGGTAGATTCAGTATTGACAGGAGTTAAATATTTTGTTGTCAGAACTTGAGCATTGTCAAGTTAAGGCTCGGACCACTTAGATATCTCTTACAAGATTGATTGCAACAAAAGGTTAAATATATCATCTACTGAAAGTAACTTATACTTGAAGCAAGGAGTTAGACTTCAAAATCCTGACCTACCTCATCCATTTGAATCATATGTTAACCTTATAACATTCAAAATATACCATTCGAAGATATGTATTTTACTGCTACGAAGTAACTTGAAAACAGAATTTCCTGCATCTCAAGGTTGTTGTTTTCTCTCTTTCTTGTCTCTCTTTTGTCCACTCCTAACAACAAAATCAAGTAGCTTCAAGAGCAGAGATCCTTAATATGGGAATCATTGACATGACTGAAGTATAGCTGTCCTTAATATAATTTTGTTGCATGTGAAAAGTATCAAGAATGGCTCTAATTGCAAAAGGGAGACAAAAAGAGAAAAATGCATCGAGAGTCTAGTACTTGGCTTGGTCCACAGCTGGTAACTTCTCAAAATTTTAGGTTAAAATAACATCACAGATGGGAACATAGGAAGGAGCAAGTTACTGTAGTAAATATTCCTAAATTACTGAAAAGGTGAAATTAGTCATACATCATATTTTCTGAGTTTATAACATATAAGATGCCTCTGCTTTTTGTACCCTGTATTTGTTAAATTTCTCAAGGGTGTTTCCATAGTTTTATTCTCAAGAAGAGACAGCTCCCCACTCCTTTTATCAATCTGCTTTGGTTAATTGTAACATAGGATTAGAATTTGTGCCAAAAGATTCTACATAACTATTTGGCCCATGTTAAAATAGTGTTTACCAGGGATCTAATTTTTGTGTCATTTCCTTTCCAATCCTGGCTTGAGGCCTACTTAAAACCACAGAGCATTTAAAGGAAGGCCTAGAGAAATTGGAATCCTTAATTCTTCTGAATCAGTGATATTTCAGCTTATTGGTAATGTATAACCCCAAGTCTCATCTCTAAAAATTCTCATTCAGTGGGAGAAAATCTGTGAGTATAACAGATACAGTTGCAGGTGGTCAGTAGTCTACATAGCGATAAACACTGCTATAGGGATCTCTGAGAATATGATGAAAACTCGTTACCTTCTCACCATTTAAAACAATATTTTGCATACAATTTCAGTCTCCTGGACCCTGCAGTTCTGTCTAAGCCCACCAGTTTAAGATCTGGATTTATATCAAAGCAGAATGCATACTTAACTTATAAATATTCTAGTTTTCTTTAGAAAATGTTTAGATTTATAATTTAACATAATTATCCTCAGCTTTGATATTTTATTGATATAGAATTGATTGCATAAAATGTTTGTGTACTTCTCCCCAAAGAAAGATGTCTTCATCTCCATACTTGCCCCGAGTCCATCAAAATATTGATGCTTCCAGCTTCCCATTCCTGTTTTGGAGGCTTGGAATCACTCCCCCCACTTCAATGTTGGTCTACAGTAAATTGCTTCATGGCAGTGCCATATCTATTCATTTTTGCATTTTGCTCTTTCTTTCTCCTGCAACATGGGTGACTAAGATAAAAGTAGTTTCTCAATAAATTTATTTGGCTTATTATTATTATTATATTATTTTTTAGATAAATAAAACTTTATTTTTTTAAATATTGTGTCACATATGATTCCCGTAATGTGAGCAATCATGAAGCTTTTTGTTTCTTGTTTGTTTTGAAGGGGGAAGTTTTTTTTTTTGTTATGTTCAATTAGCCAACATATAATACAACATTAGTTTTGATGTAGTGTTCAATTCATTAGTTTTGTATAACATTTTTTTAATTACAAGGATAGAACATGTATATATCATAGAAAATGTACAAAATATAAAAAATGGTAAAATAATAAGTGACGGTCTCATACATTTTCTCTTAGAAATGTATTTTTTAAAAGATTTTATTCATTTATTTGACACAGAGAGAGAGAGGGAGAGAGAAAGCACAAGCAAGGGGAATGGCAGGCAGGGGAGAAGCAGGCTCCCCTCTGAGCAAGGACCCTCCCCCATGTGGGGCTTGATCCCAGGATTCTGGGATCATGACCCAAGCTGAAGATAGCTGCTTAACCAACAGAGCCATCCAGGTGCCCTTGCTTAGAAATGTATTTTAAAAATTAAACTTCCCCTATTATAACTTCAATATCATTCCCAAGAGAAGGCCATTCTCAACAATCAAGTACCTTTGTAGTATTTATATAATACTACTAGTATGTATGTGTGTATGTGTGTGTGTGCATATAATATAGCATGTATATATATTTTATATAATAGATTTCATATTTAGAATATCCATAGTATTACAAATACACATTATTGTATATATTTATATATGTTTACATAGTACATTTAATATACTATATATTTCATATACTAAATATACTATATAAAAGTATTTTGGATATTATATATAATATATATAAATACAAATATATTATATATAAAAATAAATTTATGTATGTATTTATGTAAATTTATATCTATGTAAATGTATAAATAAAATTATGTATTTATATATTATATAACATATATAATATTTTATGATATATTTTATATTCTTTTTTCATATTCATGTACACAAATAAACATATGTATGCATACACACACATCTCATCCTTTTTTAACTTTTAGTTTTGTGTTTTTTTAAGATTTTATCTATGTATTTGAGAGAATGAGAGCCCATGTGAGAGGCAGAGAGAGAAGCAGACCGTCCCCCCACCACTGAGCAGGGAGCTCGATGTGGGGCTAGATCCCAGGACCCTGAGATGAAGGCAAGCTCTTAACTGACGGAGCCACTCAGACACTGCATCTCATCTTTTTAAAAAAAATAGGATTAGGGGCGCCTGGGTGGCTCCGTGGGTTAAAGTCCTTGCCTTCGGCTCAGGTCATGATCTCAGGGTCCTGGGATCGAGCCCCACATCGGGTCCTCTGCTCGGCAGGGAGCCTGCTTCTTCCTCTTTCTCTGCCTGCCTCTCTGCCAACTTGTGATCTCTCTCTGTCAAATAAATAAATAAAATCTTAAAAAAAAAAAAGGGATTGGATAGGAGGGGCAAGATGGCAGAGAAGTAGGAGACTATGTTTCAACCGATCCCTTAAAGTGAGCTAAATATCTACCAGAACACTCTGAACACCCATGGAATCAGCCTGAGATGTAAGATTATTCACTTCTGGATATCTACAGGAGCAGAAGGCAGCAGTGGAGAGGTAAAGTGGAGTGAGAACACTCGGACTGATTTCGGAGGATAAACAGAAGGGGGAGGGAGCCACCAGAAGTGACCCAAGGAAAGTAATACCCCAAAAGAAAGTGCCCTGTGGTTGGGGACCAGCATTAACTTAGAGTCTGGTTAAAAACACTCAAAAAGAGCAAAACATCTTAAAGGGCAACTAGTGGAATTAGGCGGTCATGGGCACGGGCCTAAGCCCATGTTCCCAGGAAGGACACCACCACGGGTAACCATCCACGTCAGAGAAAGACTGGCGGGGGTCCAGTCCATCGTCCATGAGCCTGCGGCTTTTTGCTGATTACACCACTGCTCGGGCTGGGCGCAGTCCCGCAAGCACCTAATAGAGCCAGGTGTGAGCGCCAGCCCGCCGTCTCTAGGACCTCGGCCTTCCGCGGCCTGCCACAGGGTCTGAGCGCTCCCAGCCCAGGCCTGAGAGAACACGGCCTGATCTCGGACAGGAATCCCTCTGAGGCCTGCCGAACCCCCGGGGTCTGAGCGCACCCTGAATGGGCCTGGAACGGGGAGAGTATTCCCCCGCGATGGCAGCAACCGGAAGCGAGTTTCCCAGACCAATATCACTCATGGTTATGGTGGCACAGGGGTGCAGAGATGAGCGGGGGCCTCGGGTGACCACTAGGACAGTGGCTGGGGATGCGCATCACCTGTGGGAGGCTGTGGTGTGCAGCGGAGTTTGCAGAGCGGGAGTCTGTGTGTTCTGGACCACACAGAGGGGAGCAGACTGAGGCTTCTTTCTGAGGCGGAGGTCTGGGTACAGGCAGATTCTTTGCTCGGACCCTTCAAAAAGCCACAAAAAGCTGCAAAAGAACATAAACTTCAGAGAGCAGAAGCCTGAAAAACTGGTTTCCACAGAGCAGGGAGCCCCTTGATAGCCTGCAGGCGACTCAACCCAAGCAAGATTGATTGGAAAACAACGCAGCAGACCCCTCCTCCAAAAGACAAGACAAAAGCAAGAGGACAATAACCACAGGGTCCCCGTAAAACTGTAAAACCCCAACATCAGGGGAAAATAATATATTAAGCTCCCGATATTGCCCTAAAACCTGTATATTTCATAGATACAAGTTTTTTTTCTTTCCTTTCTTTTTTTCTTGATTCGTTCTTACGATTCTTGGTCTTTTAATTTTTTAAAACTACTTAACATTACAACTAGAGGCTTAATACAATGATACACCCAGGAAGATCCAAAATAACCTTCCTTGCCCACATCGAGGATTTATAACCACCCTCCCATCTTAGTCTTCTGTCAGTGTTTCTGTGTATTTGTTTTTGTTCTGGTATTATATAAATCTTATCCTTCGGGTTCATTCTGGGTGGGTTCTTTTATTTCTTGTCATTTACTTTTGTTGGTCTTTATATTTGTTCGTGTTTGTTTATATACCTTATAAATCTTATTTTGGGGGCTCGTTTTGGCTGAGATTTCTATTTTTTTCTCTTAATCTCTCTGTCTTTTTTTCTTTTTTCTTTCTTTTTGGTGGTGAATTCCAATTGCTCCAAAAATTTCCAGGGTGCAACTTGCAACTTGCCTGGATCGTGGTTGATCTATTCAGCTATACATCCCCTCAAACACTTCTCATCAGGATGAAGAAAAGAGGAAAAACCCAGAGAGTGCGCCCTCTCCCTCAGAACTATTGGATATGGACCTAAACAGTATGTCAGAAAGGAAATTCAGGGTAACAATTATCCAGGCAATGGCTAGGTTGGAGAAAAACATAGAAAAACATAGAATCTCTAAGGGCAGAACTGAGAGCCAATACGGCTGATGTTAAAAGTGCTATCAGTGAGATCCAATCTAATCTAAATAGTCTAACAGCTAGGGTAACTGAGACAGAGGATAGAATTAGTGATCTAGAGGACAAAGATATAGAGAAGAAAGATCAGGAGGAGGGCTGGAACAAACTGCTTGGAAACCATGAGAACAGACTTAGGGAAATAAATGACACCATGAAACGTTCCAACGTCAGAAGTATTGGAATTCCTGAAGGGTGGAGAAAGACAGAAGACTAGAAGATATAGCTGAACAAATTCTGGATGAAAATTTCCCCAATCTGGGGAATGGAACAAGTGTTTGTGTCCTAGAGGCAGAAAGGACACCCCCCAAAATCAACGAGTCTAGAAAGACATTTAGACATATAATTGTGAGATTCGTGAATTATAATTTTAGACAAGAGTTCCTGAGGGCAGCTAAGGGGAAGAGATTCTTTATGTACAGAGGAAGACCGATCATAATAACGTCAGACCTCTCCACAGAAACCTGGTAAGCCACAAAGGACTGGCATGATATATTCAGGGCATTAAATGAGAACATGCAGCTGAGAATACTTTATCCAGCAAGGCTGACATTCAAAATGGATGGCGAGATAAATAGCTTCCAAGACCAGCAAGGTTTAAAAGAGTATGTGACCACCAAGCCGGCACTATAAGAAATAGTAAGGGGAGTTCTATAAAAGAAGAAAGAACCCAAGAGTGACATAGAACAGAAACTTATGAAGACAATCTATAGAAACAAGGACTTCAGAGGCAACATGATGTCAATAAAAGCTTATCTTTCAATGATCACTCTCAATGTGAACGGCCTAAATGCTCCCATAAAAAGGCACAGGGTCTCAGACTGGATAAAACGACAGGACCCGTCCTTATGCTGTCTACAAGAGACACATTTGGAACCTAAAGATCCATCCAGGCTAAAAGTGAAGGGATGGAGAACCATCTTTCATGCCAACAGGCCTCAAAATAGAGCTGGGGTAGTGATTTTCATATCAGATAAATTAGATTTTAAGCTAAAGACTATAGTCAGAGATAAAGAAGGACACTACATCATTCTTAAAGGGTTTATCCTCCAAGAAGATCTAACAACTGTAAATATTTATGCCCCCAATATAGGAGCAGCCAACTACATAAGCTAACTGTTAATCAAAATAAAGAGTCATATTGATATGAATACATTAATTGTAGGAGATCTTAACATGCCACTCTCAGTAACAGATCAGCTAAACAGAAAATCAATAAAGAAACAAGAGCTTTGAATGACACACTGGACCAAATGGACCTCATAGATATATATAGAACATTCCACCCTAAAACAACAGAATACTCCTTCTTCTCAAGTGCACATGGCACTTTCTCCAGAATAGACCACATACTGGGTCACAAATCAGGACTCAACCAATACCAAAAGATTGAGATGATTCCCTGCATATTCTCAAACCACAATGCTTTGAAACTGGAACTCAACCACAAGGAAAAGTTTGGAAGGAATTCAAACACTTGGAGGCTAAAGACCAACCTGCTCAAGAATGTTTGGATCAACCAGGAAATCAAAGAAGAACTTAAACAATTCATGAACATCAATGAGAATGAAGACACATTGGTTCAAAACCTATGGGATATGGCAAAGTCGGTCCTAAGGGGGAAATACATAGTCATTCAAGCCTCACTCAAAAAAATAGAAAAATTCTGAATACACCAGCTCTCTTTACATCTTAAAGTACTGGAAAATCAAGAACAAATTAAGGGAATTAATTTGTTTGCACAATTAATTTGCACAAGAAGGGAAACGATCAAGAGTAGAGCAGAGATCAACGAGTTAGAAACTAGAGAAACAGTAGAATGCGTCAAGAAAACCAGAAGTTGGTTTTTTGAAAGAATCAATAAGATCAATAAGCCACTGGCCAAACTAATCCAAAAGAAAAGAGAGAGGACCCAAATTAACAAAATTAGGAATGAAAGGGGAGAGATCACGACTAACACCAAGGAAATAGAAACAATCATCAGAAATTATTATTAACAGCTATATGCCAATAAGTTAAGCAACCTAGAAGAAATGGATGCATTCCTGGGACCTATAAACTTCCAAGACTGGAACAGGAAGAAATTGACAACCTGAATAGACCAATATCTAGGAACGAGTTTGAAGCAGTGATCAAAAACCTCCCAAAAAACAAGAGCCCAGGATCTGAAGGATTCTACCAAACATTCATGGAAGAAATAATACCTATTCTCCTGAAACTGTTTCAAAAAAATAGAAACAAAAGGAAAACTTCCAGACTCTTTCTATGAAGCCAGCAATACCCAGATTCCCAAAGCAGGCAAAGACCCCATCGAAAAGGAGAATTCCAGACCAATATCCCTGATGAATATGGATGCCAAGATTCTCAACAAGATCCTAGCTAATAGGATCCAACAGCACATTCAAAAGATTATTCACCATGACCAGGTGGGATTTAACACCAGGACACAAGAATGGTTCAACATTCGCAAATCAATCAATGTAATAGAATAAGTCAATAAGAGAAGAGAGAAGAACCACATGGTCCTCTCAATTGATGCAGAAAAAGCATTTGACAAAATTCAGCATACACCAGTTAAAATGGCCAAAATCAACAAGACAGTAAACAACAAGTGTTGGAGAGGATGCAGAGAAAGGGGAACCCTCTTCCACTGTTGGTGGGAATGCAAGTTGGTGCAGCCACTTTGGAAAACAGTGTGGAGATTCCTCAAGAAATTAAAAATAGAGCTACCCTATGACCCTGCAATTGCGCTACTGGGTATTTACCCCAAAGATACTGATGTGG
>JAPYYM010000800.1:0-14263 GCA_028534135.1 Potos flavus
GAATTTTTAGTGTGATAGCATCCTAAATATAACATGATCATATTTATTCCCACCACCATGAGTAAAGAGTTAAAAATGGGTATATTATCACTTCTTTTTCACTTCTTATTTGCTAGACAGTAAAAAATTTTCTGAAAAATCAAAAACATTGGTTAAGAAGATATTAAAATATTATTTGCAAAAAGACTGATAGTATATATTTTTATGCTAAACAAAATTATTATAAATAATAGAAAAATTTGAAATATGGATGAATATATATGGATACCTCTGAAATAAACTAACAAAAATACTATTTAAAATAATACCAAAGAATATAAATTATTTCAAAATATATATAACAAGAGATTCTCAATAATTTTATGTAAAGAATTGTTTAACAAAAAAAAAAAGAATTGTTTAACATTTGGGAAAAGTAAATAAAAATAATGAGGAAAAAATCCCACATTTATGAATAAGAAAATAAATATTGCAATTTTTTATAAATTTTGTTATTTCAACCCAGTTTAAAATAAAATGGTAACAGTTTTATAACACTTGATATAATATTTCAAAATTTATATGAAAGAGGAATAGGATAAGAATAAATAAGAAAAATCTGAATAGTTAGGAATAAGAAATTGCATCATAGGATATCTAGATTGTGAAACTACAGTAATTAGTATACTTTGTAATTAGAATATAATACATTCCTAACATGATTGAATAATTCTACATACCAAAGAGAACAGAGAGCCAGACAGAAACAGTTTTTATGTCTCTTTGAAATACGATGAATTAACATAGAAGATCTGTGAGGAAAATGAGAATTTATTTTTTTGAAAATGGGAAATTTAAAAAAGTTAAATAAAGCAGAAAATAATTGATATGAAATAAATTAAGTTGGATTCCTTTTTCATGCCATTATCAAAGTAAAATCCATATGAAATAAGAAATAGAATATCAAAAGTATTATTTAAAAAATTTGATATAAAGTCAATTCATTCTATTTCTGAGCTTGGGAGAGTGAAGTATGTCTTAAATAAGGCAAAAATTGCCATTTATAAAGCAAAAGACTGACAAATGGGATTGCATTAAAATGAAAAAACCTCTAAATCAAAAGCCACTTTATAGAAATTGAAAATACAAGTTACAAAGTAGAAGAAGATATTTGCAATACATACAACTAATAAAGAAATATAAAGAACTCCTACAAATCAGTATGAAAATGACAAACAACATAATATAAAAAATAAAAAATACATGAGAAAGTACTTTACAGAATAGGTAATATATATGGTTAGTGAAGATATGAAGTGGTATTCAATCATATTTATGATCAGATAAATGTAAATCAAAAACAGAATGAGATTCAATGTTACATATTTTCAAATAGTAAAAATCAAGTATGTCAATACCATGTACTTGAAAGAGCATGATTCATCACAATGTCTTATAAATTGTTGTTGGAACTTTGCAGATTTTATATGGACATTTTGTACATTTTAAAATATAATTTGACATAATCCTGTAAATATTAACATTTACCACCCCCCTTTATTATCCATGAATTTCACTTCTAATACATATGAAAGAAAAACAATACATATATATTCTAGGATATGAGGATGTTAATAGCAGCACTGTTCAGAATAGCAAAAAAATGCCCATTAACAGGTGGATGGATAAATACAGTCTGGGATATTCAAACAATGGATATTATACAGTGTTCACAGTAAATGATCTCCAGCTACTCTTGATAATATAGATGAATCCTATTAATACAACATTTGGTTTAAAAACCCCCAAGGACTGCACAAAATATGATACTATTTTCATAAAGTCAATATATCCTAGACTATATACTTAATAGAAATGACTTGTATGTAACCAAACCAAATTTTTAAAAAAGATAATGATAAAAATAGGGTAAAATGAATGGTTATCTTGGATGGTGGGGGATAAGAGAATTGAGCAAGATTGTATCACTTAGGAGGAAATTAATTATTGTCTTATTTTATTTTTCATGTTGGGTGAGCATTTTATAGATATTTATATTCTTAAACACAAGCATACACACACACAGACACACACACACACGCACTCATACGTGCAAGTGAACCATGCATTGGCCAATGATAAAATATTGTCATGAATTAGATAAAGAATAATTCAGTTCTTTGCAGCTGAAACATAGAGATTAAAAACCAACACGCACAGACAGCAAATTCTTTAGGATAACTTTGAAGCCTTTCTTTATATGGGCATAGCTGTCTTATGCAGCCTCATTTTTTTTTCCAGTTAGTGGGTAATATTATACAGCACCAAGTCACTTCTATCATTCAGCTGTACAGAGCCCTGTTTTCATGTCATGACATCAGCACTTGTACATGTTATTTTCTTCTCCTAAACTAACCCATTTTATTTATTCTTTGTAGTTCAGTTCAGCTTGTTTTTGTTTTTGGGTTTTTTGTTTGTTTGTTTGTTTTTTAGATTTTATTTATTTATTTGAGAGAGCAAAAGTGAGAGAGATCAGAGAGGGAGAGGGAGAAGCAGACTCACCGCTGAGCGGAGAGCCCAATGTGCAGCTCGATCCCAGGACCCTGAGACCATGACCTGAGCCAAAGACAGATGCTTGACTGACTGAGTCACCCAGGTGACCCCTCTTTTTTAAGTTTTTATTTAGTTAGTTAGTTGAGAGAGCAAAAGTGAGAGAGATCACAGAGGAAGAGGGAGAAGCAGACGAGATTCTGTTTTTTTAAAAGAAGCCTCCCTGATTCTTCCAGTGGTCACAAAAGATATCCAAATCTGTGTTTCCATAACATGCTTAGCTGTTTATATGTGGAGAGTGGACTTTTCCTTAACTAGACCTGAGAAATTTAAAATCTAGAAGTGAATTTGGTTTGTCTACATGTTCCCAAACTAGGTGCTATACCTGGAATGTAAGCAGACACTTAGTAAATATCTAATTAAATCAAAAGTAAGTATCATAAGTGGACCTACTCATTGAAATGTGTTGGACTATGTCTCTACCTACTGCTTGTTATATGACTACCGTCTCTGACTATCTCTACACTGCTTAGCAACTTAGTAGAATAGAGAACTGTAGGAATTATAGCTCTAGCATTAGAGCTCTACAACCACCCTTAGAGAGAAAAGTTTAAGATTGATATATCATTTCTCCCCATGTTTTTCCCCTATGGTTTTAACATCTGTTGGTGATCTTTTTTAAACAACTTATTACATTGGGGTCTTTCGTTTTATTATTCCTTATATATTCATTAATTGGAACTCATAAATAAAGAACTTTCTTTTCCCTCCCCTCCTTCCTATTTTATTGAATATAAATAGAGATTGACGGATTTATTTTTTTTAAGATTTTAATTATTTATTTGAGAGAGAGAGTGAGAGAGAGAGAACGTGAGAGGGGGGAGGGTCAGAGAGAGAAGCAGACTCCCTGTTGAGTGGAGAGCCCGATGCAGGGCTGGATCCTGGGATTCCAGGATCATGACCTGAGCCGAAGGGTATAAAGTTCAGATAACATTTATTTGTATTCAAGTTCGGCATTTGCTTTTGGGGGACACATTTTGGCCTTTTTTAATCATTATATGATCACTTCTCTATAATGAAATTATAGTGTAATCTGTTATTAATACATTTTAAGTAAACCAAATATTCTTTTTGAGAACTGCATTATTATTCTTGAATATTTTAACATTTTCTTAAAACTCTCCATTTATTTTTCTATGATTCTCTGCTCGATATTTACTTTTCCTTTATTGGTCTGCATAATGTATTTCAGTTTTTCTTTTCTCTATTGTATTGTTTGATTAACTAATTGGCTGACTTTTTTTTCTCTAATTCTATGAAATTCCAATATACATTTGAATTTGAAATGTAAAAATAATATCTTTCAAGAAATGTAAGTTTCATCCTCATATTGAATATAACCTTCCTTAATAACATGTTTCTGTGTATATACACATATGTGAAATACATATTATATGCATGTATGTATATGTGTACATTTTTATGTGTACATATATAATACAAATATATATGTATTACTTTATGTTTAGCTCTATTTTGAGCTAAATATTTTACTTTTGAAGGTATTTATGACATTTAGGTATGTGGTTATGATTTTCTTTTGAATGCTCTCATTAAAAGTAAAATGTTACTGATTTTAAGAGATACAAACTGCAAACACTATGAACATTTCCAAAATGTTATTTTTTTGTTTTGCAACCGACATATATCTGAAGTATCATATTCTTAATTCATTGTTGACAGTGAAATACCAATATTCTCTCTCAAAGCCTCAAATTGTCTACTGGAAAAAAAAATAAAGATTTTCTTTATCTTTTGAATGATAGAATTGTGTAAAATGGATGACTTTCACATTCATGTCAAAATTCACCCCATATATTCCTTCTGCTACTTTAGTCTTAAAGATCTGTATTGACTTGGTAAAATAGCGTGTTACAAGACAGAAAAATTTTTTTAAATACCATGGCACTGTTCAGGAAGTAAAAAAGGCACTGGTATGTTTTTAGGTATGTTATTAGTGTAGTTTGGGCTACTTAATCTTACAGTTCTTTTACTTTGTCTCCTACCTTGCCCAAGACAATATTCTTTTATATGTGAAAACCCCATTGCTCAGCAGGTTAACAGAAATAAGGCTTTTTTATCACAATATCATCTGAAATATTTCTTTAAATCGTCAAACGGTATTTTAAAGCCAATCTAAGTTTGTAAATGTAACTCCGTCTCCAAAATAAGTACACACAAGTGGAAAAAAAACAAGTCAAATATTGCTAGTTCATATCATATTTAAATCAAGGACTATTGAGTAGAACTCTAAAATGAATATATCCTCTTTTTTTAATACATGTGGTGGTCTTTTGATGTATCAACTTGACTAAGCTTCAGTCCCCACTGATTCAATCAAACCCTAACCTATGCATTGCTCTGAATGTACTTTGTAGATGAGATTAAAATACATGTCAGTTGATTTTAAGGAAGGAACATGAACCTGAATAATATGAATGACTCAGATTCAGTCAGTTGAAAAACTTTAAAGGAAGAGCTGAGAATTTCCTGAATAATGAAAAATGCTGCTAATGTACAGTAGCTTCAGATCATTCCCAAGAGATCCAGACTGATCTTCTTGTGGGTCCACCCTATGGATATTAGATAACTTCATAACCACATAAGCCATCTTATTGCAATAAATCTCTTAAAATATATCTCCTACTGGTTCCTCAAACCAGTTACATTGAACTCTGAGTAATACAGATTTTGGATTGAAAGTGATTCTATATTTATTTTTCCTTTTTATTAGAAGCTGTTTTGAATTGTCCATGTAACCACTCAATTTCACTGTATTTGATATTTTGAAATCATCATGCATACCGATATTAAATTTTTAATTTTGAATAGACAATAAAGTGTCATTCCTCTCCTCGCTTGTGCTTCACAGTGAAGATTAATATTTTCTCATCCAAGTTGTAAATTTTTTCTGTTTTGGCAACAGTAAATCCAAATATAATTGCTAGACAATGTACTTGAAGTAATATCATTAGAACATTTTGAACAAAGGACATTCAGAAGTAGTGGAATTGATTTATAAAATCTAATTTTATGATGGAACAATGAGATTGCATTTGCCTATTGAAGGCATGGACAGTTTATTCCTTTATTCATTCAGTTAATAGTATTAAGGGCCCTATTATATTCTTGGCACCTGGAAGGAAGGCAAAAAGGAGCTGAAGCAGTGTGGAGAAAACGACATAAAAGGTAACCTCAAGTTGTAGGAGATAAATTCCAAGAAACTTTTAAAGTGGTATTTCTATAGAAAAGCAAAATGCTGTGCATTATGGAAAAAAATTACCATAACTTCTGGTTGTGTTGCCAAAAATCACAGACCCTAGATCTGTTCCTATAGAATTTGGGATCCCTGGTTACTTATTTAATTGTTGATGTTTGCAATGGACTCGATGGAGTAGTTAATATCCTTGCCATGTTTTGAAGTGCAACCACAGATCAAAAGGAGAATTGTCATCTAAGTGTATTATATATATTTATTCTTTAAGAAAGGGACAAGGAATCTTTTAAAGAGAACAGAAAGAAGAGAGCAACAGAGTTTAGACAGTACAGTCTATCCCTGGTCTCTGTCCTTTGTCTCCTACTATGGAACTCCAGGATGGATAAAAAGAGCCCCATAGTGGTACCATACCAACACGAGAGAACTGCAAAGTGGTGTTGTGGTTGGTTAGAAGAAAAAGGCCCTACGAATATCACCTGACATTCAAACCCTGACCCTCTAGCTTTCTTACCTACTAGAAGACATGGTGAACATCCATTAAGTTTACACATGTCTGAATGGGGAACCAATAGTATCTGAACTTGAGAATCAGTATTCCTAATAGTTATTCATTATGAAAAATATAGGGATCTCGTAGAAAAAAAAAATGAACTATAGCATACATTGAACTCTGATAGAGAAATTCACTTTGGAAATGGTGGTTTCAAAAAGGACAAAACTACATGCAAAATTACCTAAGAAATATGTTTGGTATCTATTTTAGTAATATGGAATCAAATATGATCAGCATGACAACACTCAAGGAAGAATTGTTGACTGAGAGTGGAAAATAATAATCAGAAAAGTGACAGAGTGAGAAGAAGAGAGAATGTTTTTCCTTCTTGGATCAGATATATTGTAATGGATTTGATTTATAAAATCAGGAAAATAGGAGAATAGGAATTCCACTTTTAAATATTATCAAATTTTAATAGTATCGCCTTTGAAAAGAAAACATGGTCTAATTAAATTGATGAATTAAAAGAAATGTCCATGGGAAAATGTTGAATTCCATTTGAATTGTCTTACAACCAATAGAAGTTACAAATACCATACATTGAACCATAGAAGACAAGGATCAGTGAGGCAACCAGAAATTATAGTCCCTGAGATAGACGGAGACACAAGTAAAAAATTTACTGATCGTATTCTCACTTTGGGTTTTGGTGGATGAGAGAATCAGAAATTAAGGATTTAGTCAAAACAGCTGAAGATTGAATTTATCAAATCCATGAATTGCTGTTTGAAATTGAAAAGAATGATGAGTCATTGAAAAATCCACTCTTCTAAGAAGATTCTTGGAGGAACCATTGATTTAGATACCACACATGTAGTAATAGGTTGGGAATAGGAAAAAATGAAGATAAGACACCTGTTCTCCTGAAGTCAAATCTCACCAGAATTCCTTTGCCTTATCATCCTGGCTGGGCCAGGGAGTCCTCTGAGGAAAGACACCCAGGAGACTTGACCCAGAGAGGCCCTGTGTATCTTTGCAACAAAGGGCCTTAAGAGATCTGGCTCCAACAACCTTCCCTACTTCACATCAAAAGTGTTGGAAGAGAGACTGCTGGTGTGGTCAGGGAGGAGGTGCTATTCACACAGGCTGGGGAGTGTTAAAGGCTGAGTGTAAGTGTGAGTGAGTCTTGGCAGCCAGGCTCCCTGGAATTGGCCTATATCTGGGCCTTGTAGACGTACAATGGGCCACAAGTGGGGACTTCCAGGGACACACTGAGTTGTCAAGATCTATCCTGTTGCTCCAAAATAGAGTTGCCAATCTCCCTGACAGAAGAGTTTGTGGGGTGTCTGAAGCCATTCAGGATCTTACCAGGGCTACAGAAGATGAAAGAGGCCTGGAAATCATGACTGTCAGACAGAAGCCAAGTCCCATAAAGATAGCAGACCCAAATGGGGTCTGATAGTAGCAACCTTTCCAGCTTACTTGTTGATGGCAAAGTGTGGAAAATTCCTGGCTCTAGAAAATGAACCCAATTTGGTGTTTCATTTGTCTGTCTCTGAGGAAGAATCACATCCCTCTACCCTATATTTATCTACACAAAGGAGAAGATAGGTTTGTTTGCAATATAACATCAGCAGGACTGCTAAGTTTGGTGCATATCACCTACACAAACACACACAGAGTTCCAGATTTTGAGCATTCTCTTTTAAGAGGAAACTCAGCCATCATCCCTCCCTTTGGATCTCTTTTTCCTTTAGTAATTCAGAGAAGAAGAAAAATCAAAAACAAGGTTACCACCAGCTAATGCTGCTCCACACAATGTCACCTTGTAGATGGTACCCACTGGCAAAATTCCTCTTACCATCTCCAATGCATCCTGCGCGCGTGTGTGTGTGTGTGTGTGTGTGCGTGCACACACGTATTTATTTATTTTCTCCAATGGTGTGCTGTAATCTCTCCTTCAGAAGTTTGGATTTCACACACACACACACACACACACACAGAAGGTTGGATTTCTATGAACTCTTTCTTATTGATGGGCTTTGGCCCAAGTTAGCATTCCCAGGTCTTCCCTGACCATGGCTGAGACGGGATGAGGCAGGTTTGGCAGCCCACACCAAGGTCTATCCACCTATTACCAGATGCACAGGTGTGTAAGACTCCTCCTTGGTTGCTTGGTATATGGTGCTGGGTCCCACAACTCCCACAGAGACAATTTTGTCCATGGGTAGGTGCCTAATTAATTAATAAAGGCCGATGAAAAGAAGAGTTATCTTACAATGCAATCACACTGATTTCCCTCCTCTCCATTTCATATTATTTTTCTTTATCTGAGGTTTTCTGGAAGGAAATCTTAGCTAAGCTACAAGGAAATGTCTCTTCGCAAAATGCAGTATAATTTATTAAAAACAACTTCTCTCTCCTTTCATTGTTCTGAGTATCTTAATCACTAGATCCATTGCTATATAACTCCCAGCACTTTTATAAAAATTTAGACAGTCACTTATTTATTCTTCCTACACTCTCTGCCTTTAGGGAAATAGTACCTGCTATAACTGGATTTGCAAGTTTTTCAGTTCTATTCCTCCTAAAGGTAATTTTAAAACTATCTACTTACAAATGTAGAGTATATGTAGCCTGTCTCATAATAATCATCAAGTACAAGGTTGAGTAAGTTATTCCAGATTCACCATTATTTGTGTTTCTTCTGACTCCATGATGCAGCAAAAATTCAAAGATCCACATATGTCATGATTTGGAAATAGTGATGGTAGTGAGGGCAAAACATAAACTGAATGGAATACATTTACGCTGAATGTCCACTTTTTTCATGAGTGATATGTATCTATTCCACCTGATTTTATGCAAATACAAGAAACTAACTCAATAATCACAGTTAAAATCTCATCCAATGTGCTATGTATCTTGCTGAGCTGGTCCAATAATATTGCATTTGCAGTTCTCCAAACCATATTTTACCCAGTCAGACTTAAAATATTGCCGTAGTCTGCCTTTATTTCTCTGAAGTGACACCTTGAAAGTGATGCCTTGTGTGTTATAGAAGATGGACTAAAAGCAGATTCAATAAACTGTCTGTCTAATTTATACCACACACAACATCATCTGGGGACAGTGTGCAATAAGGCAAAAAGGGAAGAAATAAATAGTGCTTCTGGCATTTCAGAGACTGTGAGAGGTTTTGAAGCCATAGGGACTATATTTCGTTTGCTGTTTGTACCTCAATCCCAAGAACTTGTCAAATTTTAACTCTCCTCCATCCCATACAATGCGTGCAACATCACAAACTCATCTAGGAAATACCTGCTATCAAATTTTGGTTTGTTTTCTTTCCAGTGTTTCAGAAGTGGGGTATTCTTAAATAATGAATTTAGAAAATAACATACAATCTTATTTTAACAAAAGCGCTGTCCTTATAAAACCTCGTGAGGTGTTTTTGTTTTTTGTTTTTTTTTTATGAAAAAAATCACCCCTTTGTCAATCCTAACTCCCCTTCAAGGGTATGTACATGATTCTAAATCGAAAGAAAATAATGGATGGGGAGGCCGTGATAAGCCAACGCATATTATAATACATTGTCATAAATAGCCAAAGATGTGTTTTTTTTTTAAATGTATGTGTAAAACAGATTGGATAGCAATTACAGATATTTTATTAATCAATTAAGATGAAAAATATGGTCAGGCCAATATATTATTCAAGTTCATAATGCTAACAATACCTTGTAATGCATTGTCTCTGTTAGATAGTGATTACTTACAATGTCAAAGCAAAATTATTTTGATCTGCCAAACAATGTTTATGTTAATTTCAGAGTATTTAGAGAAATAACTCAAAACTATTCTGATATATTACACATCTAAGTAGAACTTAAGGAAGTAATAAAACTAAGTGGCTTAGTATTCCAATCATTTGAAATCTTGAAAATGATTAATTACACCAAATTGCATAAAAATAATAAAAAATGAGTAATAAACTGATTCCAATAATATAAAAATATTATTGATCATATTCGTTCTTTATCAAAATCAGAAGTCATATCTTAATGTGCACATAACCTCACTAAATACTTTTGATATTTTACCATAGTCTTGTTTTTCTAGCCAGGTTAAAAAATGGCCCATAGGAAAGGAGTATATTTCTTGATATTTCCAACTGATTGAGGATTTACATTGGATCATAAATTTGACCTTTCTTTTTTGGATGAGAAATGCTTTATGATTCTCATATTCACCTTCCGACACCTAAGCTGTAGCTGTAAAATGGAATAGAACTTTCGCCCTCAGGTAAATGTCATATTCTGTGACCACATTTTCAGGAAGTTATAAAGATGCTTCAGGGGAATATTGCAAAAAGTTAAGGGATACATTTATTTACAGAATCAGTTTAAATAATAGTTTAACATAATGTATTTTGTAATGCATATGACAACTGAAGATAAACATACTCCTTGCATATTTTCTGTATCGTAAATTTATAAATATCTTAAATATTGATCATCGTCTTTAGAGAGGGAAAAAGATTATTCTATAAATGTTGCCCACATGAGATTCATTTAGAAATTGTTTTTCAAAATGTTAATTTTAATTCATATTTATTCATTCTTTTTTGAGATTAGCAAGTATTTAAATACTTTTTTATGGTTAGAAAGTTAAGTACTCATTACATTTAATAGATAATAATCTAATTACTGACCTATTTTTTTGTGAAATACTTATGTTTACAAGGAAGGTTGATTTCTAAAACTATCGAAAGTTATTTTTTAAGACTTTGCTTTCTACAGCAGTTTTAGGTTCATAGCAAAATTGAGGGGAAGATACAAAGATTTCCCATACTGCCCTGTCGCCACACATATATAGCTCCCCCATTATCAACACCCCTATCAGAGGAGTACGTTTGTTATAATTGGTGAACCCACATTAACATACCATTAGCACCCCAAGTCCATAGTTTATCATAGGGTTCACTTTGGTGCTATGTAATCTATTGGTTTGGACAATTTTATAATGATATGTATCCACCATTATAGTATCATACAGAGTATTTTCACTGCTCTAAAAATCCTTTATAAATCTTTTAAAATATTTTAAAGATTATTATTACTTACTAAATATAAAATATTTTATATAAGAAAAAAACGAGCAAGGTCTTAATCAATGAACACCATAACATTAGCTCATTTTGATATTATAATCTTCTTCCACCCTGGTACAACTGAACCAACCTTCCCTGGGTTCGCTGCTAAAACTGGATGCTAGGAATGTTCAAGTAGAATAATTGATAGCTACAGAAGCCAGGATAAAAGCCAATAGAAAGTTTTCAGCTCTTCATAGTTAGTACTTCTTTGTGATCAGAGGATCTGTCTCTCACCACCTCTAACCAATAAAGCATAGTTGTTGCTGCTTCTCTCCACCACCTAAATCTTCCTCAACTTCATTTTTAGTGAACTCTAACTTAGGGATATATGCGGTAGGGAAATATGAGAAATATGAGAAATATGGTCTCAGCGTAACTAAACCAAGATAGAACAATCTGGAACAAATGCATTAAGATATGAAACTCACTTGGGGCGCCTGGGTGGCTCAGTGGGTTAAAGCTTCTGCCTTCAGCTCAGGTCATGATCTCAGGGTCCTGGGATCGAGCCCCACATCGGGCTCTCTGATGAGCAGGGAGCCTGCTTCCCTCTCTCTCTGCCTGCATCTCTGCCTACTTGTGATCTCTCTCTCTCTGTCAAATAAATAAATTAAAATAAAAAAAAAAAGATATGAAACTCACCATTTAATACTCCCTTTGCTCCCCCGTTCCTATTTCTGGGCAAATTCCCTCTTCATAAGGCCAAGCTAATCTTTCTACCCAGAAGTTCTGAGCTTAGTGTTCAAGATTCTTTTAAAGATGTAATGTGGAGCTATGAATCATCCACCAGTGGTTTGAATCAGAACCCAGGGACATGAAGAACTAAGGGTTGTTTGAGTAATCTATTTCTAGTTGAAATTGGTAGGGAGGAGGGGGTAGAGTATAACAGTGGCAACTGCATTAGCTTTCTGGATGCAGCAATAGCGGTGATTATATCAGCAACTTTTATGTCCAAAGTGCCTTATTGATGACAGTAGAAATACGATTTGTGGCATCTGTAGCCAGTGCATACTCTGCGCTCACTGAAAGATTAAAGTCCCATTCTATGGACTTCATATAGATAATAAGGACTATACAATATCTTTTCTTCTGTGTTGAAACTTATTTATTTTTAAATTCTTCTAAATCCTAAACTCCAACACTGCCCTTTTTGAATTTTTTTCTTTCTGAAATTTTTATTAAAGTATAACATGCATCCAAAAAAAAAAAAGTATCTACAAGAGCTCAATTATTTTTCTCATCTGCAACTCATACGTAGATCAAGAAGAACAGAGGCCCACACAGTGTCCTCTTCAGTGTCTTCCACTGAAGGATAACTGTTATCCAGACTTCTTTTCCATTTTTTTAATCTTTATATCTATGAAATCATAGAGTATATGAGCTTCAGTATATGTCCTCTTTTGCTCAACATCATGTTTGTAAGTTATCCAAATTGTTGAGTGGCTGTAGTTAATTTATTTCCTTTGTTGATTAGGTAAATATATATTGTGTAATTGGTTGGATAAGTATATATTGCAATCATTTATCTATACTTCTCTTGATCAGTATTGAGTAGTTTCCAGATTCTTGCTATTATAAATTTATGAACATTCTAGTGCATATCTTTGTGAAAAAATATTCATATTCTACGGAGTATTTTCTGAGGAATAGAATAGTGATGTCATAGGAAATACATACGTTGAGCTATAGTTATTAGTGCCAAATGACCTTCACAATTGATTTGTAGTATGTTCCATTTATGTAAGTTAGGTATAAAGTTGGTTAATTATGTTCTTCAAATACACTGTATCCTTATGATGTTTAGTCTGTTCTATTAAGAAAAGTATGTAGGTGAAATCCACAGTCTTTTAAGTTCTGTTTTGCTTTGCATATTCTTATGCATTATATGCTTATGCTTAAGCATTATGTGCTTAAAGATGTAGAATAGTGATTTCTTCACAGAGAACTGGTTATTTTACCATTATGACATTCCTTCATTATCTCTAGGATACCCTCTTTTTAATGTATACTGGTACGAGCGAGGGAGTAAGGAATAAGAAGGGAATAAGAAGAGCAAAAGGAACTGAGTATTTGTAAAAATATACATTGTTAATAAGGTTAATGACAAATGGTTTTATAAATATTAAGTATGTTTTGGAATGATTCCAAAGTATTTTCACTACTCATCCTAAATACATGGTTGTAACAGGTACTGATATAAAATTCTAAAATTTGCACATTATGGATGAAGCACTAGGTGTTATATAAAGGTATTATTTAACAAAATGCCTTGTAAGGTAAGTTTTTTTTTCCTGGAATATTTATAATATTTCAATTGCTATTCCAGAATACTCTCTACCAAGTTATATTTCCTCCTACATTTGTGGGTAGTTGTGCTAGTCAACCATTTTCAGCACAGTACTGTTTTCATCAACTCAACACTTATTTGCATAAAGCATAAGTGTTTATACTTTATAAGTATGTGGACTAGAAACAGAAGATCCACTTCAAAATGCAGATCTGCAATGAGTCAGAGGGATTTTCCTTTGCATGTCCTACCCTAGTGTCCAGGTTGGAGGGACACGACTCTAGAGAATACTCTCTTGCTAGTAGCAAGAAGCTCCCACAGAGATGAACATAAACTTCTAAAGGTCTTAATGCCTAGTCATAGAACCAACACAGTGCCACTTCTATCTTATCCTGTCAGCTGGAGCTAGTCACATGGAGTAGCCCCAAATCAATGAGCTAGGGAAGTATTCTCTTCACCAGAGAGAGAAGAGGTGAGAGAGAATGAAATTTTGAATTAAAAAATGTTGTCAGCCACAGTTACT
>JAPYYM010000801.1:0-14260 GCA_028534135.1 Potos flavus
CCGGTACTTCTGAGAGTGTGTGTACCTTTATCCCAGGTTTCAAAGTCTAGGTGATTGTGACTGTCTCAGGGGCCACATGGGATATGGCTGGGATTGTCCGTATGGCAGTTGTGTTCAGGCAAGAGTGTCTGTGAGTCTCCTGAATTACTGTGGTGAAAACAGTTCTTCGTCTCTCTGTATGTTTCACATTCTGTGTGTAATAACCTAATTTAGATTAGGTTTGATGTACATTTCTTCTTTGGAAAAGGTGTCTATTCAATTCTTCTCCCCATTTTAAATTTTAGATTGTTGCTTATGCTATTAAGTTGTGTGAGTTCTTTATCAGATGGGTGACTTGCATTTATTTTCTCCCATTCTGTTGGTTGCCTTTTCATTTTGTGGATGGAGAAAAGTTTACGGTAGTTAAAAATACAACTGTCTCAACCACCTAACACCCGTGAGGATGGCTACTTTAAAAAACCCGGAAAATAACAAGTGAAGATGTGGAGAAATTGGAAGTCTTGTGCACTGTGTGTAGGAATATAATGTGCAGTTGCTAAGGAAGATAGTATGGCTGTCCTCAAAATATTAAAAAGAGAATTACTGTATGATCCAGCAGTTGTACTTCTGGGTATGTACCCAAAAGAATTGAAAGCAGGGGCTAAGATATTTGCACATCCATGCTCGTAGCAACATTATTCATAATAGCTAAAGGATGGAAGCTGACAACCCAGGTGTCCATCAGTGGATGGATGGATGAATGAAATGTGGTGTATATATATATATATATATACAATGGAATATTAGTCAGTCTTGCTAATACATGCTACAAAATGGATATGGCTTGAAAACAATATGCTAAGTGAAATAAGCCAGACACAAAAAGACCGATGCATGGTGATTGCTAGTGGTGGGGTGGTGATGGGGGCAATGGGGAGTTCTTGTTAAATGGGTATAGAGTCTCAGTTTTGCAAGATGAAAGCAGTTCTGGAGGTGGATGGTGCTGATAGTTGGACAACAGTGTGTATGTACTTGGTGACCCTGAAATGCACCCTTCCAAATGGTTGAGATAGTAAATTTTATGTTGTGTATTTTACCACAATTTTAAAAATATGTAAGTATCTCAATGTAAGGACCAGATTCATGCTTCGTATACTGATAGTCTCCTCTGGAATGGAGGGAAGGGCATGTCATCTTGTGCTGGAGTATTTGTTATCTGCCGCTGCCTACTATCACTTCAAAACCTACAGATGAAAACAAACATTTATTTTGCTAACAAATCTGCCATTTGACCAGGACTAGGTATTGACTTTTCTGCTCCACGGCACCACCACACTAGAGCCAGTCGGAGTGTCCTTTTGGCCAACTCGTTTTTACAGTTCCTACCATCTCTTTTTATTCTGGAGACCATAGGGAACTTTACAGCAAATGGCAGTATTGACACATAAAACATTACAGTATCAGTTTTTATCCCTGTTAGCAAAAGTGCCCGTTAGCAAAAGAGTGGTGACTGCTGAAGGTAAGTGGGGGTGTGGCAATTTACTGTAATAAGACAACGAAGTTTGCCACATCAATGGACTCTTCCTCTCATGAATGATTTCTCTGTAGCATACAGTGCCATTTGATAGCCTTTTACCCATAGTAGAACTTTTCAAGATTGGCGTCGATCTTCTCAAACGCGTACTGCTTTAGCAACTCAGTTTATGTAATATTCTAAATCCTTTGTTGTCCCTTCAACAGTTTTTGCAGCATCTTCACCAGGAGCAGGTTCCATCTCATGAAACCACCTTCTTTGCTCATCCATAAGAAGCAACTCCTCATCCATTCAATTTTTATCATGAGATTGCAGTCATTGAAATGTAAGAGTAAATGAAAAAGTTTGAAATACTGTGAGAATCACCGAAATGTGACGCAGAGACTTGAAGTGACCAAATACTGTTAGAAAAATGGCACCAACAGACTTGCTGGACACAGGGTTGCCACAAAACTTCACTTTGTAAAAACATAGCCTCTCCTTGGCTCGGAGATGGCTATTGTCCTTTATCTTTACATGGTCATCTTTCTGTGTGTATATGTCCTTATCTCCTCTTTTTATATTGGATTAGGGCCCATTCTAATGGCCTGTTTTAATGTAATCCCCTCATTCAAGGCCCTGTCTCCAAATATAGTCACATTCTCAGGGTCTTGGGGTCAGAGCTTCAAATTTTGGGGGTAAACACAATTAAGTCCATAACATATTCTAATGAGGCATATAAAAAAGCATAATGGGATAATAAAAATTGTCATTGATGTAGGAGAGATGTTAGGGTTTGAAGCTGACAGCCAAGAAAGAATTCTTGTGACATCTTTGGTGCAAAAAGGTGGTTCTGTTAAAGCACGGGGACAGGACGTAGGGGCAGAAAGAGCTGCACTGGGGCTATGAGGAGTGGGCCATTACATAGTTTCAAGTTGGGAGGGGTTTAGGGATAGCATGAGTCTCTAAGAAATTTTGGAAGCAAGGTTTCCAGGACCTTGAGGGGGCTAGCTATTGTTGGGAAAGGGTCATTTATTACCGTCTAATAAAACCTTAGTCATGAGACCCTTCAGATGTATATCGGTGGGCCATATGCTTGGGGGATGATTGCCAACATGTATCTTGGGGAACAGAAATAAAGGAAGTTTCCAAAGGAATTTTTATATGTTAAAATAGACTTACAGGATCCTGGAGGCTAAGATTGCCTTTTGCCTTTAGCAAAGTATCAACATCGAGACAGCAGACTCCCTAGAGGAATGTCACTCTGCCTGTTTCAAGGACTTGTCAATGGGCTGAAAGTAGTAAGGAAATGTAATACTTTCTCTTCTGCCTTTGTTTCCCACATCATTCCCCCTTGAACAGTTTTGACCCTTAAATCTTTAAGATTGCTGAGGGTGGAAGGTTTTATCTTCTGTAATGTCTTCCTGCTCAATAGGGGGATAGAGATGTCCCTACCTATGGTTGAACATTGGTCATCTGGGGCTTATATAGATAGAGGAGTTACAAAAGGCAGAGGCAGCTGAATCCGAGGGAGACTGCATGTGTGGATCTTCCTGATGGAAAGGATCATCTGTTGGCTGGAAGTTATGGCAGCGAGGGAGTCTGGGTACCAAGTGGAGAGACAAGGGAGAAAACAGCAAAACATGACTAGTGTAACAAAAAGAAAAAGAAGCCCAAATAAGAGTCCTTTGATAGTTGAAGAAAATCTTCCACTCCAGGAGTTTAACCAATTATAAGGAAAGGGAGGGATTGTTTAAAGTACCAATGTGAGTATTCATGTCAGAAACCCAGACATATTTTGTGGTAATCTGGAATGTATATACGGCATTCTGTTTCTGTGCTAGCATAAGTTCTCCCTTGTGTAGCTGTTAAAACATCTAATGCCGTTCTCTTTTGTAGAGTGTCACTTAGGGCTTTGACCGTGTAATTAGTAAGACCTTCCATGTGCCAAACAACATCATCGAGTCCCAAAGAGGGAATAAAAATGAATGTGAGGTGGTCATACCAATAAGACACAGAAAGTATCCACCATTGTTTTTGTTGTCGTGCACTGAAATAAAGTTTTCAGACGCTGATCTGAGCAGCCATGCAGGGCTGCCTCTGTAAGGGAGAGTAGCAGCTGCTGAATTCTGCACATAGGTTTTATTTTATTTTTTTATCAGAAAAGCAAGGACAGATGCACCAAAGCATGGGGAAGCATGGCCATTGAGTTCAGTAGCCCGAAACAGGAAGACCAGGGTTTACAGTGCATTTTCTAAGAATAACTCCACAGTTTTAAATTTGGAAGGTTGTCTGGGTTGGTAATGGTTTTTTTTTTTTTTTTAAGATTTTATTTATTTATTTGACACAGAGAGAGAGATCACAAGTAGGCAGAGAGGCAGGCAGAGAGAGGGGAAAGCAGGCTCCCCGCTGAGCAGAGAGCCCGATGCGGGGCTCGATCCCAGGACCCTGAGATCATGACCTGAGCCGAAGGCAGAGGCTTAACCCACTGAGCCACCCGGGCATCCCATTGGTAATGGTTATAATAATGCATCCGTGCATCCAGGCAAAACCCAGAGTACAACGGCCTCTTCAGCCTGGGGGAAGCCATGGATACAAGTTAGAGCCACATAGCCACTGGGTCCTCTGAGGAGATAGTCATTTAATTCTGAACCCCCGTTAACTACATGCAAGATACCAAGGGCTATTCAGTTTTGGAGGGCCATCTTTTGAATTTCTGTAATGAAAGATGGCCCGTTGTCACTTTGTAGGGACCAAGGGAATCCAAATCTAGGGACAGTTTCTCTTAGCAAAGCGTTTTTGTTTTTTGTTTTTTTGTCACCACTGTGGCTTTTTTACCCAAATCAGTACCCTGATGTAAACCCTGTATTACCTTTCATTGGTTATTTTTGGGTATAGAGATTTTTCCCTCATTATTAACAAGCCAATCCTGTGCATCTTGGTCTGAATAGACTGGACCGATGGACTTTATTAGAGTTAAGACTGGTAAAAGATTTAATATTTTTTGTGTGTGTGCTGCCCGCTTGGCTGCCTGGTCTACCAAATTGTTTCCTTTAGATTCTAAGGTCATATCCCTTGATGTCCTTTGAGGTGAATTATAGCTACCGCCTTAATTTCAGGCCCGTATTTGATTGAGGAGTTACGGCTTGATAATAATCCTCTTTTCTCTCAAATTGCTCTGTGGGCATGTAAGACTAGGAAAGCATATTTGGAGTCAGTACAAATATTAATTTTTAAGGCTTCGGCAATTGCCAAGCACGAGTGAGCACTATAGCATACCCAGTTTTTCTTATTCCTTTTTCCATGAGACTATTGTCGTCGGTAAGCCAGCTGTCATCTGTATTTTCAATATGGGATTCTTTTAAATCTGGTTGACTAGAATAGACAAGATCAATAGCCTCCGAACGGTTATGCTGTACGGAAGTACAATGGTCAGGTCCAGGCATAAGGGTAGCTGGGTTTAAAGTTTGACAGGGTTCAAGTCTATTTCAGTCATAACTATAAGCATAGTCTGGTATTTAATAAGCCAGCCTCCCCTCATCTATTGGTGGCTTTTGGTCTGTAAGACGCCGGGAACCTAATGTGAAGTCATTACAGTCAGGGACTGTCCCATAGTGAGCGTGGAGGCTCCTTTTACCAGCAAGGCTGTTGTGTACTTGGCTAAAACCTGTGTTTGTAATTGTACCTCCAGAGAGGTCACTTTTAGGATAAATGTGACTCTGAGGGATGAAACCATCAAGAAGCCCTTTTTGGTTGAGGTCCAGCCTTAACAATATCCTAATTATAAGGAACCGCTGACAAGTGGGAGAGGAGTTGTCTCAAGAGATAATGGCTTCCCCAAGTACGTCATCCAGTCCAGTCATAAGGAAAGTGGGGGCATCCGTTATCTCCGCAAGTCCCTAGTTAACCCCATGGAGTGGGGCACACTCTGGCTTTTGGGGAACGATTTTGTCATCCCAGCCACACAGAATTGGTCAGGATGAAAGCTGAGCTATGCAGTTGTTGGGGGAATCAATCCCATCTTCCAGTCGTTTAAATAATCACATGCCCATGGGGTCCTGTTATTATCCCCACAGAATAAAAGGCTCGAAGAGTGTGTATATGAGCTATTGTGGCCGTTTCTCTGAAGTTTACCTCCAGTTGTCTAGCTTGGGTAAACAACAAACATTTAAAGACAATCAGAAGGGCGCCTGGATGGCTCCGTTGGTTAAGCGACTGCCTTCGGCTCAGGTTATGATCCTGGAGTCTGGGGATCGAGCCCTGCGTCAGGTCCCAGCTCCACGGGGAGTCTGCTTCTCCCTCTGACCTTCTCCCCTCTCATGCTCTCTCTCACTCTCTCTCTCAAATAAATAAACAAAAATCTTAAAAAAAAAAAAAAAGATTCTCTAAAAAGAAAAAGTTAAATGATTCAATTTGTTCACAAATGAATACTTTATCACATTTCTGTAAGTTATATATATCTTAAGAGAAAGTTTCCTTAATCTGGAAGAGCGAACAGTAAAGAAGCAGAAATGTTTCAAACAAGAGTCACAAAACTATAATCTTTTTAGTTCAGTTAGTCCCATGTTACTTATTCTTGTTTAATTTGAATGCAGGCTTTTTTAGTTAGTTCTGGAAATTCTTACCCATTTCAGTTTTATGATCTTAAAGATATTGAATACCTGTATGTGTCCTAAAAGTCCTTTGAACCTCCTTGAAGATGAAACTTATTTTGCAAGACAATAAGAACAATGACAAAAACTCAGAAATGGACATTGTTAGTGATCTGATATGAGAGTTCATTATGATGCAATTGACAAGGAAATTCAGTTATTTCTGTGACACATAACACTTCAATAATCAGAATATCAAGTGATGGGGCGCCTGGATGGCTCAGTGGGTTAGGCCTCTGCCTTCGGCTCAGGTCATGATCTCAGGGTGCTGGGATCAAGCCCCGAATCGGGCTCTCTGCTCAGCGGGGAGCCTGCTTCCCCCTCTCTCTCTGCCTGCCTCTCTGCCTTCTTGTGATCTCTCTCTTTCTGTCAAATAAATAAATATAATCTTAAAAAAAAAAAAATCAAGTGATGATTGATGTAGGAAAGAACATTAGGGTTTGAAGCTGAGGGCCAAGAAAGAATTCTTGAGACCTCTTTGGTGCAAAAGGTGGTTTTATTAAAGCACAGGGACAGGACCCTTGGGCAGAAAGAGCTGCACTGGGGTCATGAGGAGTGGTCCATTATATACTGTCAAGTTGGGAGGGGGTCAAGGAGAGCATAAGTCTCTAAGGCATTTTGGAAGCAAGGTTTCCAGGACCTTGAGGGGGCTGGCTATTGTTGGGAAAAGGTCATTTATTACCATCTAATAAAACCTTAGTCACGAGACCCTTCAGATGTATATTGGTGGGCCATATGTTTGGGAGATGATGGCCAACACATATCTTGGAGGGTTTAGAGATAAAGTTTCCAAAGGAATTTTTATACCTTAAAGTAGACTTACAGGATCTTGGGGGGTGGGGAGGGAGGGGTGCGGAAAGGATTTGGGCTAGGATTGCCTTTTGCCCTTAGCAAAGTATTAACATTGAGGCAGTTGAGTCCCTAGAGGGATGTCACTCTGCCTGTTTCAAGGACTTGTCAGCGGGCTCTAGGTAGTAAGGAAATGTAATAATTTTTCTTCTGCCTTTGTTTCCCACATCATTTAACACACATCAATTCTTCTTAAAATGCTGTGATTAGGACAGGATGGTATTGTCAGAGACAGTGGAATAGAGTAGAAAGCCCTGAATTTTTTGGATTCTGGAAGGTGAATAAATCTATTCCGGAGCAGACATTGCCAGGCAGTGATAGAAATGACATTTTACAGGGGGGCAGTGAGGACAGATTATCTACAGGGGATAGGGGATCTTCCTACCATCAGTGTCCTGTACGATAGTCCTTCATTGCAGATTTAACTGTGACAGACAAAAGTGGAGAATAGCTTCCGAAGAAGTTACAAGAAACACTTTTATAACCTGAGTTGGGAGTTCCTTCTTAGAAGAAGAAAAAGTGTAAGCTACAAAGAGATTGGTCAACTCGATGCTATTAAAATTAAGACCACAGGGCGCCTGGGTGGCTCAGTGGGTTAAAGCCTCTGCCTTCGGCTCAGGTCATGATCTCAGGGTCCTGGGATCGAGCCCCACATCGGGCTCTCTGCTCGGCGGGGAGCCTGCTTCCCCCCCCTCCCCCGCCTGCCTCTCTGCCTACTTGTGATCTCTCTCACTGTCAAATAAATAAAATCTTAAAAAAATAAAAAAAAATTTTTTACTTATTTATTTGAGAGAGAGAGAGTGTGTGTGCCCCAGCAGCGGGGAGGGGCAGAGGGAGGAGAAGCGTACTCCCCACTGAGCAGGGAGCCCCAAGATCCCAGGACCCCGAGATCACGACCTGAGCCGAAGGCAGACGCTTAACCGTGGAGCCCCCCGGGCGTCCCTAAAGGTCACGTCTTTTTGATGATTTCCCCCAACATCTTTGTTTAAGAACAAACACATTAACACTGATGTCACCACATGCAGTGAAGGCGCTGAGAAGGAATCTAATTAGAGTCCCCTCCCCCACCCCCAGCCATGATTACGGGCCAAACTCTCAGGACACAGATGCAATCCTGTCACACCCACACAGGGCCCGGCCCAGCCCGACAGGAACTCAGGTCCGCATGTCTCGAGATGTCTGGCCCCTCTCCTCCCTCGCAGAATGAATAAGCTCTTCCGTG
Source organism: Potos flavus (assembly GCA_028534135.1). Classification (NCBI taxonomy): domain Eukaryota; kingdom Metazoa; phylum Chordata; class Mammalia; order Carnivora; family Procyonidae; genus Potos; species Potos flavus. The sequence goes on from JAPYYM010000801.1 coordinate 8,216, forward strand.
TTTCTCTCCTCTCTGGACAATTCTTTGCCACCCGTGTCGCCGGCCCACCTAACAGGGAGAGCATACGTTTTACATTTCAGAATCCTTTAGGGACACGCTCAAAAAGTGATCTAAAATAAATTTTATTCCAGTGTAAAATGTCCACTTGAAACTTTAAGTACATCTCACGATGGTGGTTGTCCAAAGAGTTCCTGCTCCCGGGCCTGGGTGCTGTTAAAAATAAGACGAGACCAAAATGGAGACATTTACTCAGCTCCTCGTCACCAAACCAAGACTTAGTTGCCATTTCGGCCTCTCCCAGAAATGGAATCTTAAACCCCTCCATCAGGAATGGGCTGGCCAGCACCAGCGAGGTCATCGGCTCCTAGACCCCGGCCATCCCGGAAAGGAAGGTGACCTGCCACGACCCGTTCCCCCCCCTTTTTTAAGATTTTATTTATTTGTCAGAGAGAGAGAGCACAAGCAGGGGGAACGCCAGGCAGAAGGAGAAGCAGGCTCCCCACTGAGCAAGGAGCGCAATGAGGGACTTGATCCCAGGACCCTGGGATCATGACCTGAGCCGAAGGCAGTCGCTCAACCAACTGAGCCACCCAGGCACCCCAAATTTTGCTTTTTAAATCATTCCAATTTCCCATGAGCACGAAGCTCTCCAGAAGCCTGGGTTCCTGATTTAGAATGCATGTCTATCCAGTAACAAACAGATCTAGATTTGGTATAAGGAGGAACTTGACTCAAGTAACAACAAACTGATCCAAGAGGTACAAGGATTTCAAATCAGACAGAAAGGGGCTTTTCTTTTCCACGTAAGAAGGGGAAGTCGGACTGATGGGGGCGCCCAGCAGACTACAGGGGCAGCGTCGCTGGGCCCGACAGGGCCTCCTGTGGTCAACGCGTTCTCATGCTCGGGAGAAAAGGACTGATATGGGAAACAAAGGCGGAAGAGAAATTATTAAATTTCCCTACTACCTGCAGCCCTTTGACAAGTCCTTGAAACAGGCAGAGTGACATTCCTCTAGGGAGTCTGCTGTCTCGATGTTGATACTTTGCTAAGGGCAAAAGGAGATCTTAGCCCAACCCCCAGGACCCTATGAGCCTACTCTAACATATAAAAATTCCTTTGGAAACTTCCTTTATCTCTACCCCCCAAGATATATGTTGGCAAGCATCCCCCAAGACCCACCGATATACATTTGAAGGATTTATGACTCAGGATTTACTAAATAGTAATAAATGACCTTTCCCAACAATAGCTAGCCCCCTCAAGATCCTGGAAGCCTTGCTTCCAAAATTCCTTAGAGACTTACGCTCTCCCTCACCCCCTCCCAACTTGACAGTATATAATGGGCCACTTCTCATGGCCCCAGTGCAGCTCTTTCTGCCTAAGGGTCCTATTCCCTGTGCTTTAATAAATCCACCTTTTTGCACCAAAGAGGTCTCGAGAATTCTTTCTTGGGCCTCGGCTTCGAACCCTGACATCTCTCCTACATCCCAGACCTGGAGCTGGGTCCCAGTCCCCGTGTTTCCGCAGTCCCGGAGGCAACCCAAACTTCGGGTCTCCTGAGTGGAGAGAGCCTGGGAACTGTGCGGTAAGAAATGGGTTGCAGGGAACCCTTGGTCAAGCCCCAGAGGCGCGGGGGGTGGAGGGCCAGGCCTCAGTGTATCGAAGGTCACAGGTCAAACAGCTGGGCCCTGCCTTGCATGCGGTGATGTCACTGCTGAGTGTCTCTGTTCTTAGAGGAAGGGCACAGAGCCACGAGGACCTCATCCCCAGCCTGACTCCCAACACCAGAAGTCCCCAGGCCCTCCTGTCCTGTTCAGGTCTGTCCCCTCTTGTCCCAGGTCCGGACAAGGGGGAGCTCCATGGGGAATCTGAGTCAGGATATCCCAGTCCGGGAGGAGGGCCACCCAGGCGGGGGGCTCTGAGCTGTGGGCACCTGAGTCCGCATCCTTGTCGGCAGCAGCGTCCTGTCTCCTGTCGCAGCAAGGAGGCCTGGAGGGGGAAGCCGAGGCCCGAACCCTCACGCTTTCGGGCTCAGCCTCGTGCCCTGCCTCTGCCTGTCACTCAGGACCCACAGAGCACTATCCAATCGAGTCCAGCAGGCGCGGGGAGCCAGGAGCCCCGACCAAACTCAGCGCCAGTACCCAATGGCTGCCCCATCAGGAGATGTGAGGTCGCGGTCCCAAGCCCTGTCAGATCACAGGTTCTAGCAGGGGAGAGCAGATTGATGAGGGTGCGGGGGCCCAGGACGCCATCCAAGGAGGTGCGCTCCCAGCCTCCTCTTTGTGGCTTTAGGTGGGTCTCGCCTTCATGTGCACCTGCCCTCAGGGCCTTCACTGGGAAAGGCAGTGAGATGGTGAGCGCGCAGGTGGGAGAGCCTGGGAGGGACTGGTTCCCACCGGAACGGGCTGTATGCTGGGTCTCCCAATACCCTTAGGGGTCCCCACTCCAGTCTCCACCCTTGCCTGTGGGGCCGGGGTCCCAGTATCCAGACAAGTCCCCACTTTCCCCAGGAATCCACACTCTAATCCTTGCCCAGATGGCATTCGAGGGACCAGAAGGTCTCAGGGTGTTGGGATCGAGCCCTATGTGGGTCTCCGCACTCAGTAGGTAATCTGCTTGGGATTCTCTCTGCCTCTCCCCTCAATAAATAAATAAATCTTTAAAAAAAACCCAAAACACTTACAAAGCCTTTGGTTAGAGGCAAAGGGAGGTCCCCTTTCCCATCTGGGAGGAGAGACCACCTCTTTTCTTACCTCTAGACTTAGTAAATCCTTGTCCCTTTCTCTAAATGGCTTGCCTTTGAATTTCTTGCACAAAGACAAGAACCTTCTTGGTGAGAGACCTGAGGCCCGCCCTCTCAGGGCCTTGCTCCTCTGGGGTCCTTTTCCCCACTGGCAGCAAGGCCAGCTACCGAGTCTTTGAGCGTGCAGCAAGGATGGGGCTTACTGAGGAGGTAGCCAAGCGGCAGTAGAAGAAATCTGTTGTCCATCAAACGACATTACCAGGGGAGTGATAAGACACTCAGGAAACGGGAGAACAGATTTGTAAATCACACATACGGTAAGATTTTATTAACCAGAATAAACAAACCTCCTATCTGAAGAGCAAAACCTGAAAAATCCAGGCTAAAAGTGAGCAAAACCTTCACCAGCCATTTCTTTTAAGAGGACACAGAAAGGTCTAATAAACACATGCAAAGATTCTCAACAAGGGAAATGCCGGTCAAAACCGCGATGGGATAGCACGTCGCACTCACTAGGGGGCTGCAACCCAGATGCAGGGAACGGGCGTCGGGTCAAAACCCAGGGAGAAGCTCGCCCCCGTGGCGACCACGGACAATTCTGTTCTGTCGCATCCCCGTGGGGCGCCGCACGAGGGAGGCTCCGCGGAGAACCTGAGTCCGATTCCGGGGACAGAAGGAGGGCGCAGGCGCGTCCGCCGGCGCGGAGTCCACTCCGCTGGGACCGCAGGCAGAGGAGACGCGGGTGGAGCGCCAGCCTGTCAGTCAGGTTGCAGGAGGCGGGGCCTGGGGGACCTGCCCAATCTGGGGCCACGGGGGCGGTGCCGGGATTGCCGCCCAATCAGAACGTGAAGGGCCGCAGGCTGTCCTATCACGGCGCGGGGAGGAATGTCCAATCAGGGTCGCGGGGAGTGAACTCCGAACCCCCGTGCAATCAGGTCTCAGGACCTGAAGCATTGGCCAATCGGAGCGCGGGGCCTGTAAGCCATCCAATGAGGCCTGAGGGAGGTCCCCTGGTAGGTGGGCTCTGGGCGGGTGCCGGCTGCCGCTCGCCAGTCCTGAGCCGCGCAGGCGTGGGTCCCCGCGGCGGGGTGGGACGCCCCGAGATCCGGGAGCGGGACCCCGAGATGGTGAGCGCGGGGCCGGGAGCGGTGGCTCGAACCGGCCAGAACTGAGTGGTAGCGGCCGCGGCGGGGTACTCCCCGTCGCCATGGGTCCGCAGCCGAGTCCTCGGCGGGTGGAACGGGGAGGGAGGCGGCGGCGGCCTGGGATTCGGGTGGGTGGGCGCCCCAACGGGAGCGTGCTCCGCGGTGACTTTACAGGCGGAGACTAGCCAGTGAGCCTCCCGCAAGGGGGACTGGATTTGCAGCCCGCAGAGAGACCTCGGGGAAGGACTTCGAATGCACTAGTCCCCCGGGGCGGGGGGTGCTCACGGGTTTCTCTCATTCAGGGTTGGGATGAACATTCACGGAGGCGGCTTGGTCGGCGCCTGCAAGGGTGTTGAGGGTTTCGTTTCCTCCAGTGCCTGTGGTTCTTGGGTCGCTTCGAAGAATGAAGAGGTAGACCAGACGGAGTGGCGGGCAGCAGAGCAGTATTTGTTGTGCGAGAGTATAAAGCTCCCAGAGAGGATAGGGGACCTGAGAGGGTTGCTTCGGAGTTTCTGCCTTTAGGGGTTTTTAGGAACTCTTGGGGAAGCATCTTAACAAGCACGGTGTGCCGAGTGATGCCGGTCCGGGCTTTGATCACGCATCTGTCTACCTAGTAGGTTAACGTTTTGGTGCTGCTGGTGTTTTCGGGCTGACACCTGTGGGCTTCTGTCTTAACGGTCTCTCTGTCGTGGCAGTGACAAATGCTTTGTAGTTAATTGCTTCATTTGGGGACGTTTTGCTGACGTCACTTCTGCAAAGGCTGTAACACAGAATGCTAATGAGGTTCTGTCTAAGCTGCAAAACAGGACGTTACTGTGGTTTTTGTGGAAGCTGTCTCAGCTCCCTGGCTTCTTGTTGGGGACCCTGGCTCTGACTACCTAACTGCCCAGCTCCTAACACTAACTCCTAACAAAGGCGGGCATAAGGTTGCCCGGAGGTGTTCCTAGAAAACCTGCATCCAAGGTGATGGTAATGAAACCGGGCTCCTGGGGGGAGAGGGGGTGCTGAGACTTCAACGTTATAATCCCGCAGAGGGAACTGTTGGGAGTGGGGAAGGGGCCAAGGGTCTGCTCTGAGAGCTGGTGTGCCCTGCAGGGGGCCTTGGGCTGTTATCTCAGGGAAGGAATGCAGGCCTTTGCTTACTTTTGATGCAGCGGCCGAGAGATTTATTGTCTCTGATACCGTTTGGCTCTTTCCGGACTTGGTAGAGACTGTTAAGTCTTTGCATTCCCTTTGTTCGCTTAAAATTTTTAAGGACCGGGGTTTTTTGTTCTTGTTTGTTTGTTTTTCCATTTCTTTGTGATTTGGACAGACTAGGAAGTTACGCAAGGGTACTTAGAGCTGGCCAGGCATGGAGGGGGGAAAGTAGCTGGGGGCCTAAAATGACCTCTTTCTGGGCACCCCCGAGCCCTCTGAGCTCACAGAGGGACCCACAGTGGACCTGTAGCCCGTCCAACTGAGTTCCCTCCTTGGTGAGTCAGAAACCACACCAGGCTGAGTTGTCCCGCCAGGAAAACCGTGGACAGCCGCAGGCTAGCTGTTAACGGGGCCTGCCGAGCCCAGACTCGTGACCCCTGCCCGAATGGGCGGAAAGCGGGCGCCGGAGAATGGGCTTGTGCCCGGACTCGTGACCCCTGCCTGATTGGGCGGAAAGCGGGCGCTGGAGAATGGGCTCGTGCAAGGGCCTTGAGACATGCTGATTGGTCATGCCCCTTTGAAAAACAAGCTGCACAGGCTGTAACCAGTTATCTCGCTGAGTTGGTAGTGTCTCTGAGGCAGGTGCACGTGCGACTCATAAATATGCCTTTGTAATCTCAGTAGTCTCTAGAGTGTGTATAACTTAGAATAGATAAATTACTACCCACACTTCTTGGAGCCTCTTTGATGTAGAAGAACTTGCTTTGATGTGCTAAGAGTAAAATCCAAGAAGTGTAACGTGTGCTACGTGACTCCTATGTGTAATCATTCTTTTGAGCTTGTTTTTCACCCACTATATAAGCATGCGCACTCTGAAATAAAGCTGAACACAATCTGGATATCATCCGTTGTGCTCCTCCCGCCCCCATCCTTTGTCTCTTTGTCTTTTTTCCTCATTCCCTTACCCTCAGCCCTCGTTCGAGATTGTCGCGCCGGCCGCGACGAGTGGCGCCCGAACA
>JAPYYM010000802.1:0-14260 GCA_028534135.1 Potos flavus
CACTGTCCCAGCGGTGGACCCAGCGTTCACCGCTCCTCGCTCTCGCTCCCTCCGCCCTCGCAGACTCTGCGCGACCCCCTTTCTCTTCCCTCGCCCCCATCCACTTCCCCTCACGCTTCTCCCCGTACCCCTCCCCCCCGTCACGCGCCCCCCCCTCCCCCAACGGCTCCTCCCCCCGGTACCCGCTCCAGGCCCGGCTCACCTGCGCGGCCACCCCCGTCCCGGCGCTGGTGCGGCTGCTGCAGCTGGAAGGGGACCGTGGCCCTGAGCGGCTGCAACCCAGCCCGGGGGGAGCCGGCAGGGGCTGGGGGAGAGCAGCCCCGCCGGAGCCCCCCGGCCCCTCCGCGCCCCGGCCCCCAGGGACCTCCGCCTCTGCCGCCCGCTGCGGCCCCCGCCATCGCCCGCCCGACCGCCTGCCTGCCTCGGCCCCACAGCGAGCCCCACACAGCCCCCCAACCCCCGCTGCGGCTGCTTATCTGCTCTGCGGGGCGGAGACCGGCCCCCTCAACCCAGAACTCTCATTGGCCTACAGAGGCCCAGACCCCGCCCCTCAACCAATCCACGGCTTGTTCTTCCCACTCCAGAGGATGATTGGTCGAAATGCCTAGCGATCCAACCCAAGACCCCATCCTCATCCCGCCCCCTCCCGCTTTCCTCCGTCCGGGGGGGCGCTGATTGGTCCGTCCGGAAGAGGGCTGGTTCTCCGGTGCCGCCAATGAGAAAACGCAGAAAAGGGGAGCGTCACACCCAGTCCCAGGTAGTATGCAAATACACTGTCACGTGACGTCAGGCTAAGCGGGGGTGGGGCCGGGTGTAAAATGGAATCAAGCACTAGTGAAATCATTATGGGGGGTAGGGAGGAGTGTCAAACTTTGAGCAGTTGAGCCAGGCAAGCACCGAGAAAGCGATAACTTTAAAAAGTATTACTTTTGATTTAATCTAAAAATATCAGCTGTGAATCCTCATAGGATCTCAGTGCTGCTCGCAAGCTCCAAAGTAAGATTCTACAAATTAATGCAAAGTTTGCATATATTTGCATGCGATTTGCATTATATTCGTGCACTTAATGGCCACCGTGCCTCATGTGACACCCACATTTGTCTTTCTCCACGTTTCCAAGTCCCTAGCTGGTGTGGGTCCAACCCCCCTCCCCCCAAAAAACATCCAGCGCTAGCCTGTAAATTATATTGAGACTGAAAAGGAGCAGGGAATTTCCCTTCAGAGCCGTCCATTCCAAGTCTAGCTCAGCAGAGTGGAAGGAACAAAGTGACTGAGAAACGTGCCCAAATTTGTACAGTGACTCCATTAACAAATCCTGGTCTTCCCAGTTCAATGCTCTCTGACCTACAAGTCAAAATGAGATGAGATGGTCCACAAAGAGAATGCATGCCATTGTAAAAATCATATGCTATAATATATATGAGGACATTTGGGAAGGAAAACAGCATTTAAGTTACTATAAAAAACTATTACTGTTCAAAAGGAAAAAAAGTATTACTCTTGGTATTTATTAACCATTTTGTTCTATATAAGGAAAAAGCAGAAGGCAATCAACCCTGGATCGTCTGCGATAAGGGACCATACAAATAATTGGATAATTCCCTCCAGATTTATATTTAGCTATGAATTCTATTTTTGATCTTGCTACAGATTTATCCTTCTATTTCTGTTTTTGCCCACTTTAATGTTAAAATGAAGGTATTCCCTGAAGCCATCCTAGCTAATCAGAGAAAAGGAGGTAATCTGGGAGCATCCTGCAAGGCAAGGAGAGGTCATTCTGTGATTATGTATTGAAAGCAGATAATACCCAAAGTGGAAATTCAAGCATTGGTTGAATATTAAAATCACCCTACATACACAGAACAAATTTGAGGCAATGGAACATCCTGAAGAACAGTTTTCTTTGCGAAGAGTGTATGTACTGTAGCAGATTCGAAGGGTTTACGTCAAGATCTGACATTTGAAATCTTTTTTATTGGCTGGGAAATGCTGTATTCCTTTTCCATGAAGAGGACGACTTTAATACAGGCAGATAGGGAGCAACAAAAACTGATGAATGATAAAAAGTCAGAGTCTTTATAAACTTAACTCAGTTTTTTTAAAAAAATTATCTTGCAATTTATAATGTTCCTCAAGTCCAGTTCAAAGTCTTCATATACTTTGTATATTTCGTATACTTTCATATACTTTTTTTTAACTCCCATGACAATCTGGAAGAAGAAAACCGTAGGTTTTTAATACAGAGCAAGTAGGAAAACAGAGACCCAAAAAGGTGAGTCCTTTTGATTTCTAGCTCAAAAGGATCAAAAGATCTCTATCAGATCTTATTGGACCACCCTGTCCCACCTCTTCATTAATAAAATCAGTAATGGTAGCAGCTAACATTCACTGAGTTTCTTTCTCTATGCCAGGTACATGTTAAGTACTGTGTGTATGTTTGCTCATTTAATGCTCATGACCACACCTATGAGATGGGTATTATCTCCTCTTCAATGAGGTTTCAGAAAGAAATAACATGCCCAAGGTTATTCAGGCAGCCTGACACCAGACCTGAACTCCTATTCTTGTAAAACTTTGTTATGAACACAGATGGATTACTATTTGTATTTTACATAAAGAGACTCCAAAGATGCAAATTTGCCTGAGACGTTAAAATTAACACTTGCCTAGTACTTTAGAACTTTCACATAAATCATCTCATTTAATTTTCACAATAGGTATGTAAAGTAAAAAAAACAAAAACAAAAACAAAAACCCGAACAACAAAAATGCAGACATTATTGTCCCTGTTTTATAGAAGGCTAACTCACAGATGTTAGGTGACTTGCTCCAAATCATCCACTCAGTAAATGGCAGACCCAGGATTTATATCCGAGGTCTTTTGACTCCAAATTCAAGTACTTTCCCAACCAACGCTCAATTTCCAGACTATTGGCCTACCTAAGAGCCAAAGGATAGCTAGTTGATCTTTTGAAATTTGTTCTTGCCTGAGATCCATTTTAGGACCCCCTCAACATGTAAATTCTCAGGCATTCTTAGGAGATGAGGGGTAATTTTTATTGGTGAAGCCATATGGTGTGTGTTAGAGGTAAAAGTCCTGAAATGAGGAATCTTGACATACTTTGGGCAGGTGGCTTCCTTTCTCTCTGCAAGAATCACCTCCATTAACCTCACAGAGTGGTTCTAAAGATAAAATGGCATAGTGTTAGGCAGATGCATTCTTCTGTTGGAGACTACCCACTACTGTGGGTAGTCTCAAGGACACGGTGTTTAAATTTTGTTCTAAAGCCAAGGCATTGAGGAATTGAGGACCTGGACAATAGAAGATGAAGAAGAAGAGGAAGAAGTAGAGATGGCACAGCTGAAGAATTGGATCTTCTGAGTCCAGAGAGTCATGGTCCTTCCTGATAAGTTGTTGGCAGGAGACACTCGAGTTGACCTAGCCGGAGGAGTGAGAAGGCAAGCGTGCATAGGAGATCCCCGTCTCCTCCTTACACAGGTATCATGCCCAAGCAGCTGTCTCTTATTCCCTTCTCTATCACCGATAGCTTCTCCTGGCACGGGCTCGATGGTGGGGATAAAGACTTCATCTGAGGATAAACCCTTGTCTTTTTCCTCCACTGAAAGAAAACCATGGCTTTGGGGAGGCAGTGCGGTGCTTGCCTTACAAAGCATCTTGTAGCTTGCAAACAAACAAAACAAAACAAAAACCCTTTGTTACTGCTCCCCCGTCATCCTTATCAACATGATTGTCATTAATTAATTCACTCGGCACAAATTTATTCAGATGACGACTATGTACTGCACACAGAGCTAGGCACTAAGGAATGACAATGATGTTCAGAGACATGCTCCCTACCCCGGAATTCACAACCCAGCAGGCCTTGAAGCCTGTATGCAGAAATGGTACCAGGCTAGATGCTATTCTGATTGAGACCTGACACGGTTCCTGCCTTCACGGAGTTTGGGTCAGAGGCAGGCACTCGAAAAGAGCAAAAGTGGAGGATTACACACACAAAGTATGGCCATACTTTGCAGGAGTGTGAGGGAGTACCACCACAAAAGGCTGTAGGGAATTCTAGCAGATCAGAGGATCGACAGGGAGGTCTTATCCTGCTGGCTATTGAATTAAGAGAAGGCTGGGGTCCTTATAACCAAGAGAAGGCTTCTAGTTCTGAAGGTGCTGTCTGGCCCTATTTCCAGGGCACCTTGACCCTCACCTCCTGCGTTTATGCCGCAATTACCGACAAGCCTGGGAATCCCAGATCACCATTTTTACCCTCCAAAACCTGACACTTAATAGCAATTGTTCAGAGAGTAGAGAGCTCCTGATATTCCTTGGTGCCTGGCGGACTGTCTCTGCTCTTCCAGGTAAATGTCCAAGTGCTTACGTCTTTGGCCCTCAGGTTCCCAAATAATAAAACAGAACATAAGATGACGCAGACACACAGCGACTCTTTCCGACCTACCTCCTTTCCTCAGCCTCTGTCTGAAATGTCAGGCCCAGCTCCTCAGGGAATGAGATCCTGAGGAAATGGGGTCAGAACTGAAGGAGCAGAGCAGCCGGAGAGGGATTAGGAAGGAGGGTTGAGGGAATGAATGAGGTTATGGGAACAGAATAGGGAGGGGGCCCAGCCCTCAACACTTCTCCCACTCTGCTGGCCTCTCTCTCCCCCATCCCTTCCCTCTTACTCCCAAGGTAACTAGATGGCCTGGATTTCGACCTTCGGGGCTGTGTCTGACACATTTCATCCCTTACTGCAGCCCACCGCTTCCTGTCTTCTGGCTTACTTATCTCACGTGCTCATTTTCTGTCTTTCAGACCGGATGACGTTCACTCCTTCACTCTTCGTTTCCTCTCAGTGGGAATCAAACTTTCCTGCTAAACTGCAGCCTATTTAAAATGAAGATTCCTTATCCTTAACAATATAGGATATGATGGGAGTTCTAAAACAGATAAAGGGTAAGTGGGAGATCAGAATCATCAAAATTTTGGAATACAGGTCCTAGTGGCACTCCATGAAAAATACAAAGTAGATTTTTTTTTTTTTTTTTTTTAAGAATTGGGGGGGCGGTACCTGGGTGGCTCAGTCACTGAAGCGTCTGCCTTCGGCTTGGGTCATGATCTCGGGGTCCTGGGATTGAGCTCCGCATCGGGCTCCCTGCTCAATGGAGAGTCTGCTTCTCCCTCTCCCTCTGCCTCTCCACCTACCCATGCTCTCTCTCTGTTTCTCTCAAATAAATGAATAAAATCTAAAAAGAATGGAGAGAGATGTTATAGACTTTTCCTGATCAGCTCTGATTTTACAGACGGAGAAATGGATGCCCAAACAAGAGAAGGGCTGGTCAGAGGCCACTCAGGAAATCAGAGACAAGGTAGGAGACCAGGGCTCCTGTATCCCATTCAGCGTTGCCTCAAAACAGCATTTAGATGGAATACTATTCAGCAATGAAAAGGAACAACTATTGCTACGTGCTGTAGCATGCACGGACCTCAGACACATGATGCTAAGTGAAAGAAGCCAGACGCAAGAGACCACATGTGATAGGATTCCATTTATATGAAATGTCCAGAAAAGGCAAATTTATAGAGACAGAAAGCAGATCAGTGCTTGCCTAGGGCTGGGACGGGGAGCAAGGATTACCCGAAAACAGGCACAGTGAAACTTCTTGGGAGGATAGAAAGGACCCACAACTGGAATGTGGTGATGGTTGCACGACTCTAGAAATTCACTAAAAAGAAATCACATGGTTATACATATATAATAAGTGAATTTTGTGGTATGTAATTTATACCTCAATCAAGCTGTTTCCCAAAAAAAGGAGTTAGATATGTGTATGAATGAGGGATCTTGGCTGTGTGGCAAGCCTTGCTAATCTTTTAAGGGAATGTCTCAGGAAACAAACAGAGCTACTCCCGTGACTCCCTTTTAAAAGGGGTGCCTAGGTGGCTCAGTCGTTGAGCGTCTGCCTTCGGCTCAGGTCATGATGCCAGGGTCCTGGGATCAAGCCCCACATCAGGCTCTCTGCTTGGCAGGAAGCCTGCTTCTCCCTCTCCCACTCCCCCTGCTTGTGTTCCCTCTCTCACTATGTCTCTCTCTGTCAAACAAATAAATAAAATCTTTTTTAAAAAATAAAGATTTGTATTTTGGAGGGGGGACCTGGGTGGCTCAGTCAGTTGAGAGTCCGACCCTCGGTTTTGGCTCAGTTGTGATCTCAGGGTTGTGAGATCGAGCCCCACGTCAGGCTCCACGCTCAGCGTGGAGTCTGCTAAAGATTCTCCCTCTCCCTCTTCCCCTCCCTCTCTGTAAAATAAATAAATCTTTAAAGATTTGTGTTTTTTCAAGCCATCTCTATACCCATCGTGAGGCTCAAACTCACAACTCCAAGATCAAGAGTTACACGCTCTGTCTACTGAGCCAGCCAGGCGCCCCTCAGCCCCTTTGACTTCTCTCTTCCCTTCCCATTTACCTTAAATTGGCCTCAAAAATACAATTGTCTGGGAGCAAATAAGCTATACCACCGTAAACGTTCTCCATCTGATTCCACATCCAATCCCTCTCCCTTCACCTCCCACCATGCACTGAATCAGGCATCAAGTATCATGAGATCCCATTGAAAAAGATTCTAAATGTAACAGAAGGAAGGAGTTGATTGGAAAGTTGGTTTGCCTTCTGATTTCCTTGAGATCCAGGGCATAGGCTCCAGAGCTTATTTTCAGAGCTCAAAATATTATCTCTAAAGGGTTTTTGTAATAGAACTCCAAAATATCACCATAAAAGTCTTTCTCAGTTTTATTCTCTGGGCCTTGGTGTATGAGATTTGCCCCCCACCCTCCCCGCCTCCTGGCAGCGCTGTCTTCTTCCCCATCTGCTTTAACTTCCATGTAGACCTTACTTCCTCCAAACATTCCTCAGCTGACCTGGTCAGGCACTAATGATTCCCTTGGGACTTAGATATTCGGCTTAGGTGTTCAGCTTGCAGCCCATTATTTTGTCCTAGCTTATGGGTAGCTTTCTCACTTCCCCTAAGTCATTTTATATATGTCTGTCCCTTCTCCCCAGTTCGGAGCAAAGGGAACCATTTGCTTTCGTATTTTTTATAAATTTATTCATTCGAGGCGGGGGCGGGGGGAGAGGGAAAGAGAACCTGAAGCGGGACTCCGCACTGAGCACAGAGCCCGACGCAGGGCTTGATCCACGACCGACTGAGAGAGATCACAGCCTGAGCCAAAACCAAGAGTCGGACGCGTAACCAACTGAGCCAGCCAGGCCCCCCTTGCTCTTGTATTTTGTGTCAGTACCTAACGTGAGCCACCGCACCGGGTAGTGGTGAGTCAGTGTTGGTTAAGTAATTGACTGTTTCTCCAACTGATGGCTCTTAAATGTTCCTCATCACTCTTGGAAGTTGGGGCTAAAAGTCCCGCCAACTGAATGGAGGGAAGGAAGGCTCCAGGTTTTGTGAGTACTCGTGTTTATTATCTGAGGGTTCCTCTTAAATAAGTTAAGGAGTAAAGAAATTATAGAATTAGGTACAAGGACCTAGAAGGGTTCTGTGCAAGGGGGGGGGGGGGCTCAGACTCTTAAAGTTTCATGAGCTTCATGGTAAGTCTTGTTTCCGATTGAAAGAATGAAGTCCAGTTTATCCCGTCCAACTCTTCAGCCCTGAATGAGGTGTCTATTCCTGGTTTTTCCTGTGGATATCCTGTACCCAACATGTGTATGCCACAAGATGGCTCTGGCTCAACAAAATGGCTTTGGCAGCTGAGTCTGTCTATCTCATGAGAAAGTCCCAAAGGCTGGATTGACACCCCCCCCATTTAGTAACTTCATGGCATTAGAACCGTTCTCCTTTCAGAGCAGGTGGTTTCTCCTGCTGGGCATTATGGAGGGTGAGGAGCTTGTGCTCAATCCCAGAAGCCCCTAATGGCTCAAAGACTCGAGGAGTTGTGTTGTTATACAGCGGAAGGGCCTGGAATGTTCCAGTACATTCCACCAGTGGCCTTTGTGACCCCTGCTTCCAACCAACTTGGGCAAAGGCCTGGTAGTCTACAAAGTAGCCTGTATTCTGCTGGGGTGGGAAGCAGTTTGGCCTTGCTCCTTCCATGCCACTCCGATAATATCACATGAGTTGGCACCTTCCTTGGAAGTCCCACCCAGAAGCTCTATCCAATTCTTTGACCTCCTGGGTGTTTGCCCAGAATATCAAGCCAGGGTTTAGAAACCAGCCCTGTCAACTTCTTGGCCCTATACACTCAACTCTGAATTCTTCCCAAGACAGATTGGAAATTCTGGGATCCCTGAACCAGCAATGGGCCTGCATTCCTCAAAATACCCAAGAAGTCTGTGCCCCCTGTGCAGACAGTAACATCAGCCCCCCAGGAAGGAAGTAATATAATCAGGATGCTAAAGGCCATGTGCCCCCGCATTAGAAGAAAACATCTACTTCCTGGGTGCTTACTATAGGCTATACAATTTGCACAGATAATCTCATTTAATCCTCATACTTATTATACCCTATAGAGAAGGTATAATTATCCCCATTTCACAGATGAGAAAATGGAGGCTCAGAGAGGTTAGGAAATGGGTTGAAGGTTATATAGCTAGAAGTGACAGGTCCACCTGTTTTCAAAGACTGAGTGCATAACCACTACGGTTACCCAGAGGTCGAAGGTCGGAGTTAGGAATACAGGCCAGACCAGTCATGCCACCCATCAATGAGATCACCCACTCCTCTGCCTCCCTGCCACTTCCCCAGCCCTAAACTCTCTAGAATTCTGACTTTGTTTATATCGCAGGAAGCAGGGCGCAGAAATTACGGAGGTGAGTCTAGCGGGTTCCAGCTGTTCTGGTGTGGGAGTTGAGCAATTTTTGGAACTTTTCCTTGGCAAAAGCATGTCCTTCCTTCAGTGGACTAGCCTCGGATCAAATCCATTTGCTTCCTCCAAGCTTCCCAGCTTGGGGGAGGAGAGAGAGAGAGATGGGGAAGCTGGGGGATTTCCACTGGGAGAAAGGAGAGAAAATGAAAGGAGGTGGACGGGTTAGTTAGTGCTGCTCTCTAAGCAGGGCCGCCAGAGCCCTGGAGCCAAGACTCAAGAAATTTCTGCAGTGTGGCAGGTACAGCGAGAAAGCTCTTCGTGGGCGTCAAAAGAGAGGCAATGAGAGGAGGCCCTAGGGAACACTAGGCAGAGGAGGGTAGCAAGGAGGCAAGAACTGATCCAGGACCGAAAGTGTGTTTTAATTCTGAAACCACCGTAATCACGAAAGGAAGGGCCTTACCCCTTGACTCTATCTCCCCCACTTCTGGGGCGGGGCAGCCAAATAAGGTGCTCTCCGAGGCCAGAAAACACCAGGTGCTGGCCCAGCCCGTCAGAGCGTGTTGGGGACCAGTGCCCAACAGATAAATAATGATCACCCCTGCCTCGTGCCCATTCTCTCTTCTGTTTAGTTTGCTGTAAACTTCTGCCTGGCAGGGAGCTCCACAAAGGGGTGGGGTAAAAAGGGTCCTCCAGACAGTATTTAATACTCCGTGATTTATAGGCTGCTGGAAGGGGAGGGGGGGAGCCGGAGAGGGGAAGCCCCTGGGACTAGTTTCCATGACACATCAGTACGCCACGGATAAGAGTCCAAGTATTTTCTCGATGCCCGTGCCTTCAGTTTCCAGAGACAGCCCTCACCCCTCCTGGGGCCCAAGGCTCGGGTGCCATCTAGGTTGAGACCCGTGGAACTGGCTGGAATGAGACTAATGGACCTACATCCAAACCTGCAGCCTCTTCTCTAAGCCTTGCACTGCCGGGCGAGGGAAGAAATCAGTGAGGGCGAGCAGCTCACTAGCTCTTTTTGGAGGATTCCTTTTTTTCATGTACAAGAATTCTTTTGAACCCTCCATGGCTCCAAGAAAAACTATTTGATACGTCCCTGCTTCAGGGGCCAGGGGGTTAAGTGCCAGGGATGGAAGGCTAAAAGCCAGAGATGCTGATTGCAGGGATTCTTGGGATCGGGGCTAACGGCCTCCCCGCTGTGGGTTTGGGAATGCCAGGCCCAGGCTTTGGTTGCCCTGAGAGATGCGGCCATTTTTACTCCTGACTGAAGGGCACCACCTTCTGGGACTTTCCCTTCTCTGGTGAAAAGCCAGAGCAGAATATGCCCCAGGGACCAACAGGGCATGCGGCCAACAGTCTGGAGGGCGCTGAAGGAGATAACAACGTGAGGTACGAGGTATGATGAGACTGGTGTTTTATATAGTTTACGGTTTGGTCCTGGCTGGTGGGAAGAAGATGCCTTCCATGAGAGCCCCCGGTAATTGCCCTTCTTAAGTGTGATCTCAAAAGGTCAAGGGATGGGCCTTGAATAGCCCTAATGTCCCTGAAACAGTCTATTGTATAGCTATTGTCTCTACATGTAAAGGAACTCTTCTTGACCCTATTTGTACTTTTCTCTTTTTCTTGCCTCTGGGGTTTCCCAAGTGAATAACTCCACGCTCCTGGTCCCCAGACCCGAGTCTACCGCCTTTAAGCTTTAATGACAAGAGAGGTCCACACACATTTCTTGAACTACTATGTGCCAGGCATCACACTCGGTGCTAGGGATATAGAGGTGAACGACACACAGAGTTCACTTCTTTGCTGAGTCCACGGTCTAGTTTTCAACAGATTTTCCTTTGCACTTTGGGATTTGATAACGCAGCGGGCAGGTAACTGCTTTCCATTTTCATATGCAGGGCTCGGATCCTCAGCCTCCATCCTTCCGCGGTCTTCTAAAGTTTGCCTCATAGAGTGGCCTTCCCACTTTTCCCTTGGCTAATAATTGACATGAGCTTTCTCTGGACTCTGATAGATTTTCCTTGGGAGCCAAGTGACTGTACGTAGGCACTATATTTTGTATACGAATGCTATACGCATGTGCATACGTGGGTAACACAACGTTTTCTAACTTCCTTCATTCTACTGTTGGCCATGCTTTCAAACGCCCAATGGTTAACCGAGCACCTACTAAGCACCGTGCTCAGTACTGAGGATGCTGTGGTCTGGGGTATATGTTAGGGGACAGAAGATAAAGAATCCAGAAGTCACACAAGTAAATATGTAACTATAAGCCGAGACGAAAGTTATGAAGAAACGGACAGGGTGCCTACGGGTACAGAAATGGAGGCCTGAATCTAGTCTGGAACCTTTAGGAAAGAGTTCCCTGAGGAAGTGACATTTGGCCTGAGGTCTGAAGGATTAGTGGAAATAGGTGAAGAAGAGTACGAGGAAGAACATTCCCGGCAGAGTAAAGTGCAAAGGTCCTGAGGTAGAAGGAACCAGCGCCCTCCGGAAGAACTGGCAGGGAGGCCAATGAGCCTACAGCCCAGAGAATGAGGTTGTGTGGGATGAGCTGGAATGTTAAACAGAAGACACACCATGCAGGACCCTAGCGGCCAGGTAAGGATTCCAGTCTTTATTGTCCAGAAGCACAGGAAACAAAAATCTACAAAAGAGCTAAGAATGGCTCTTTTCCCCAGATTACTAAATGCTGCTTATACTTATCTTGAAGGAGAATGGTAATGATGGCCTGAAGTGCTAGGAACTTTCCCAGGGTCCTGGCATGGTGTGGCTCTGTTTGTACTGGGGAGGCCCAGGACTCGCGAGCCAGCCCCAGCCCGGCAGCCCTCGGGCAAGGGATGCCCCCCCAGCCCCCACGGGGATGGAGGAGACGGGGTGGAGGGTGGGTGGAGTGCTTTGCCCGAGGTATCAGCTCCGCGGTGACATCTGGAACAGCCCCAAGACTATGGCTCTTGTTCCTAGATAACTCTATCATGTATGCCCCCCTTTTAAATGGCCTGCTCACCCTGCCGCCCTTCCTGCGGAACTGTTCTTTCTACCCAGTCTGGGGAAGGGCCCTGGATAAGAACTCTTGATTACCCAGAACCTGAGGTTCTGACCTGCTGAGTTCAGGCCTTAGTACTGTCTAGAACCATGTATATTTACATACCCTTGATAGCTTTGCATTGGTATTACTGGAAGTCCTGGGAGAAGAGGGTCGTGATGGTTGGATGGTTAGCCTCTCGGAAGGTCTCTCCTTCTTTCTCGTCCTATTTTTGGAGAATGTGGCTTGGTGTAGTGACATCTACTGGCAAAGCAAGGCAGGTAAGGGGATGACCACATAGATGCCCACTTATCCTCAAGTAACTTCTAGACTAGTAAAAAAAAAAAAAAAGAAAAAGAAATCATCCTAAGCCCCTAATATTGGTTAGAGCAAGACTAAGAAGACCACGGTTGTGGGTTTCGACCATATACATGCGGGTTTGCCTTAAATAGAGAAAAGTTTTTTCTAGTTGCAGCTTGCATCCCTAACTTTGGCCAGTGGGTTCACGTTTGGCTACAGTTAGTCACAAGGGAGACCGGGTAAGCATGTGTAAATGACTCAGAGGGACCCATTCCTCGCCCCCATTCCTGGGAAAGCATCTCCCAACAAAATAAAAAGACTCACAGTTTACAAATGGCAAAATTCAGGGTCATTTTTCATCCTCCTGAAGCTTGACTTGTTTGGGAATTTTTTTTTTTCCTTCCTGGGACTCGGTTTCTCCTAGGTCACTGGGAAAATACTGTCTACAGAACCATCTTCAAGGTTCCTGTAGCGGGCAAGAGTGACTACAGCTTTTAAAGTGGCCCCTCACCTCTTGCTGAGGTAAAAAGGGAGCCTGCCTCCTCAGGGCTTTCATGCCTGTCACCTCCACATTCCGTTCACGGGGTCATTCTCTCTCAGTAGCGTGCACACTTGACTAAGAGTTTACCCCTAGAGGTCACAGGGAAGCCAGAGTGAAATAGTGAGGAGAAAATACTAGGGCAAGAATTACGAAGCAAACGTTCTGCCTTCTTAATAACACTAACTCTGTAACTGACTGGGGGCCACACAAAGGATCTGCCTACCTATCTATCCATCCATCCATCTGACCCTCGTTCCGACTTAAAAAGAAAATCCTCAAGACCCCAGCAGAGAAATGGGTAATGAGTAGGATTTCATGGAGGAGGAAACAGAACTAGTAAAGGAACACATGGCACACGGAAGCAAATCCTTACCAGGAATCAAATCCAAAGCAGTTTTCATTCTTACTAAAATTGCAAGATTTTTTTTTTCAAAAATATTTTTATTTTTACACCCAAAGTGGGGCTTGAACTCACAACCATAAGATCAAGAGTTGCACACTCTACAGACTGAGCCAGCCAGATACCCCAAATCACAAGATCTTATGAAGTGGTAACACTCACTTCTGGGAATAATGTCTTAAAATTGGCACCCTCGGGGCGCCTGAGTGGCTCAGTGGGTTGGGGCCTCTGCCTTCGGCTCGGGTCATGATCTCAGGGTCCTGGGATCGAGCCCCACATCGGGCTCTCTGCTCAGCGGGGAGCCTGCTTTCTCCCCTCTCTCTCTGCCTGCCTCTCTGCCTACTTGTGATCTCTCTCTGTGTGTCAAATAAACAAAAATCTTTAAAATAAATAAATAAAAATAAAATTGGCACCCTCACATGACGATGGTGACACTTGACATTTGGGCAAGTCTTCGGGGAAAGAGAAAAAGTGAGGGGTAGACATAAACACAGAAGAGACCTATAGAGGTGTGCAGATGCTCGCTGCAGTGTTATCGGACGTAAAAGATCCTCAATAATCCCACACAACGGACTGAGCACATATGTCTGAGTCCACACAGCGGACTGAGCACACTGAGTACCACAACACAACGTCACACAATGATTATAATTACAACTATGGAGACCATAGAGAAACATGGTGCATGTGAATACGTAAAGAAAAATATGAAATTTCATGCAAACAATGGGTGCATCTATACAAAAACATGCATAATAATAAAACGTGTTCGTAGGATGCCTGGGTGGCTCAGTGGGTTAAGCCTCTGCCTTCGGCTCAAGTCATGATCTCAGGGTCCTGGGATCAAGCCCCACATCGGGCTCTCTGCTCAGTGTGGAGCCTGCTTCCCCCTCTCTCTCTGCCTGCCTCTCTGCCTACTTGTGATCTCTCTCTATCAAATAAATAAATAAAATCTTTAAAAAAAAATAATAAAATTAAATAAAATTAAATTAAATTAAATGTGTTCATGTGGTGAAAAATTGCGCAGGTACCCTGAGAAAAAGAAAAGTAGCTTTGCGGCAGCAGCGAGATTAAGGATGTCTTATTTTCTCACAACTTATTTAGTGTTGGGGCGCCTGGGGGGTTCAGTCAGTTGGGCCTCTGCCTTCAGCTTAGATCATGATCCCAGAGTCC
>JAPYYM010000803.1:0-14259 GCA_028534135.1 Potos flavus
TTTTTTAAAGGGTTCTATGCACTCACAAAATGTCATTTTTTAAATAGTTCCGTGCTTTATTTGCCAAAAATAATTTAACCTGGAGCTGAGACTAACCATCACAAAGTTTTCCAAAAGTTTAATAAGAAAAAAGAGCTAATTGATGATTGTAGAAAAGCCACTGTCCACCCAACACATAAACCAAAGATTTACTTAGTATGTCCCTGGGACAAACCTGCAAAATGTTGTCTATTGTTTTCACAACAGAGAAGAGAGAAATCTCCCTGAATTGTTTCTTCTTTCTTCTCCTCTCCCAGAACCGTTCTCCATTATTTGACCTTGATGTCCCCTTCACTGAATTTCCATGACCTCTCAAATGGGATCCGAGACCCCTCATGATCACCTAGAACATGCCCTCTCCTTTAAGACCTCCATGCACTTGAACACCCTGAACTCCCCACTTGGAAGGTGTTTCTCCTCCCTTGCTGGTCTGATGACTGCTTCCTCATCCTTCAGGAATTAATTCAGACATCGCCTGCTCAGTGAGCTCAGTGAGGAGCTCCTGCCCCTCATTCCTCCAGGCAGGGAAAAGAGTGGCCTTCTTTGTGCTCTCAACCAATCCTATACTTTCTAACCTCATTTGGATGAGTATAATGAATATTTGCTTCCTAGACAATCAGCTTCCTGAGGACAGGGCTGATGCTTATTCCTCTTTGTGTGCTCTATGACTCACTGCCTATGTTTGTTGATTGACTGAGTGCTTGAGGCAGAGAAACACTGCAGGGGAGAACGACTCCTCATCCAGGAAGGGTTCACAGCAATATAACCAAGTTACTCCCAGGCTGGCAAATGGGGCAAGTTGGCTAACTTATGGCAGCAAAAGAAGTCCTGACTTGCCAATGTCTCCTCTAGAGATCCAGCTACAGGATGAAGAACATTTTCACTAAACTCTTAATCCCCAAACTTTTCCTCTCACAACACATCAGGGACATTGAAGTGAAATGAGTTTAATCCAAAGCAAAATGCTCTACTGAGTATCATTCCTTTCCACTTCCCCGCGACTATTTAAAAGATTTTTATTTCTGCAAGCATTGTAAAGTCAGGAATAAACACAGAGGACAGCGGTGAAGGGCTTGTTTACATGCCTTTATACCACCGTGTAAGGAAGACATAGCAAAGTTTACATTTGTGCCATGTAAATCGCTATAGAACCAGATGTGGCTTACAAGGTACCTTGTAACTCATCTCCTCTAAGCAATAAAGGCTTTTTTTTTTTCCTAGCAAAAGTTTGAGAAACTTACTGCTGTTTTCTATCAGCAGATACAACAGATGGCTGGCACATGCCTGCTTTGCTAAATGAAATGGGCTCTCTGCAGAATTACTCTTTGATCCCTAGTGGCATGTCCACAACACCACAATGCAAAATACCACAGCATAGCAGAATCTAAACATTAAAAGTTTAAAGCCGTGTTTTCGATACGAGTACCTTCTTTAAAAAATCATGCCCACGGTATGTAAACATATTCACGTTCCCACTTTGAAACCATGGACCAGGGGTCAAAAACCGAGGCATTTCCTCCACTGGGTGACAAAAAACCACTGCAAAGGTATGATGGCAAACCCCAGGAATAGGAAAGTATGCAACCACTTGGGTTGTAACTACCTAAACGATCATAACTCCATTAGGGAAAAAAATGTGGACAGGACACATTAAGGGACTTACATAATAATAATAATAATCAGTGTTACCATAACTTGTGGAATTAGAAGAGGATGGTTAAGGGTATTCGGCAGTCCCTTTGAAGAGGGAGAGGAAGTATTTGAGTTAAAATTCACTTCCCTGTTGCCTTTCTTTCATTTTTGTCAAGGGGAGAAGAGAAGGAAAGAAACATGCTCATACAAGTCTCCTTTCCTCAACCAGTCCAATGGGAAATTTGAGACCACAAACTGTAGCCAGTTTAATGGGACCAGTGTGGCATCATATCAAACACTATATTGCAAAAACAAGCTATCTGGAGCTTTAGGGGCATTTAAATGACAGAATTAGATTATCTAGTTCATATTACAAAAACATGTCAGGAGAAGGATTCCACTTTTTAAAAAAAATTCACAAACATATGAGTCAGTTTTCAGGAAGATGATTTGTTTTCGACTTTTCTTTTTGCCAACAGTACCTGCCTCATTTTAAAGCTAAATTTGGGTGCTGCTGGCTGGAATCATTCACAAAGACACCATTATCCAGGTAAAGTTCTTGAGCTTTCCTTATACTTGATCTTGTGTTATTATTGTTCTTATTTCTGGCAGTTTGAAATGATTTTATAAGTTTTTTAATTGATAGGGAGCTAGGAAGGGTTATGAACACATTTCTATTCCTTACATATTGAAAAATATTGCACTATGCTGTATCTTTAGCATATGTAGTATTTTGTTTTCTATGGTGATACATAACACAAAAGAGCACATTTCTACAGTTTAACTCAATAATCAATTCTTCTAAGATATACATGGGACCCCCCCACTTCCCAGGGCAGCAGACAAAATTCTTCTCTTCCTTTCCCATATCCACAATGACACTTTTCAGTTTTGTTTTTAAACATCCTACAATTGAGAAAAATGAGGCTCTATCACTGACTTCTAGTGGTTATAAGAATTGTGACCACCATACATGATAACAAGCTTACTTAAAGATCTGGACCTGTTGTTACAGATGGTTAGAGCTTGCTTGGTAACCCATGTGGTGGGTTGGAAATTAATACTGGCTGGTTATCTTCACCCAAAGAATTTCTATTCCATACACACCAATTTCACCCCATTCCTTGCCCACCATCTCAGAAGTCCAGGCATTTGGTCACAAGGAGGTTGGAAAATTAGTACAAATGGCTCAGCATAAATCCATCACCACTGCTTGAAAAAAAAAAGAAAGAAGAAGAAGCCAACATAAAAAGAGATGTCCAATTAACCGGGCACTAGATTCATAGGATCTTAGCATCTATATGCGGGTGATAGAATATATTACAGTTACTAAATAAAGTCTACATGATCTTTATATAAAAATCTATATATATGGTCTATATAAGCTAAAAATCTTGGCCTTGAACCAAATTGGTTCATATGGAAATCAGCAGCGGTGTCCTAATATTAAAATTCAGATTTGTCTAACAAAACTTCTCATTAAAGTTTTATTTGAAAGCCATTAGTTTTAGAAAGGGTTGTTTTCCAAATAAAATGTTTAATTAGTGCATCATTTAGAAAACCAAAATGGCCACTCATGGCCCCTACCTGTCCCAAATTTAGAGAAAAATTAGAATAAGGAATGCTTCATTGAAAAATCTCAACTAATAAAAGTTATATACAGCATAAAGGGTATTTTCCCTTAATTACTAAAAATCTTTAAGCCTAAACCTCTTTAATAGAAATTCTTCTCTGTTCTAAAGGCCTTGAGAAAGGGCATGTCAGAAAAATGAGTATTTTAAATGGGAGATAAAGTAGAGACAGGGTTTTCCATGGAAAATGAGGATTTCTGTGAAAGAGGTCAAGTCATCTAGTTTCAGATAGGAAAGCCTTCCTAGGCAGATTTTTAGGGATCTTGAAGGAAACTGGTGAGAGTCAGATTAGTGAATAATTAGTGAATTATTTGGGCTCCGTAGTTATGATCGGTCATGAAAACCATTTGTTTTACCATTTTGTTGAGTGATGTATGGTGTAAAAATGATACCGGATAATAAATACAAGTAAACTATTTGTAATGTAGAACATCATGCAAGTTTAAACTCTAAAGTATAGCTTTTTGCACACATTTAATGTAAAATAGTTTTTGAAATTACAAATCAATACACACACATTGTGGAAAAAATAAAAATGTAATATACACAGATGTAACTAATGTTGACACCTTGGAGAATCAGAGGTTACGGGTTGAAGATACAGTGTATCGAGTGTAATATTTACCAATATGTAAGGAACATAAATGTGTTCATAACTCTTCATAGTTTCTTATAATTTAAAAACCTCTGATACATCAGCTGTTTATTCCTATGTCTGCCTATGTATTTTGTAATGGAATCAACAGAATATACTGTGATAGGCTGCTGACCTAATCTGCCATGAATATGTGTCTATGGTATTGATTAGATGTCTAGAATATTCTTTTTTTTTTTTGATGTCTAGAATACTCTTATTAATGCTTCATTGTAGTCTCTTGCCACTGTCACTGGATCTCTAAATTCTATCCATTTTTACTTTTATAAATAGCACAATGAGGAACAGTCTTGCACCTAAATTTTTCTTAATATCCATAATGATTTCCTTAGGATGAATCTCTGGAAGTAAGATTTCCCAGTCAAAGGATGTCTATCAAGCTTTTTGCTATCAGAATCAAATAGCCTTGCAAAAAGCCTAACAGGGGCGTCAGCCACATATAATAAGCAGGCCCCATTCTTCACATACTCAAAACACTCTTAAAAACCTGACCAACTTGATGTGGGGAAATGAATCTCACTGTAATTTTTATTTGCATTTGTTTGAAGTAGAACATAAAAGTTCTTCAAATGGTCCCAAGAATACTCTGGGTTAATGGACTAATAATTTATTGGAAGGAGATAACACCGACTGCCTCTTCAATCCTAACGTTAGTTTAACTTTCTCCACGTGTTGCCAAACACTTTAATATTAAGATTAAAATTCTGTTAATCAGCTGTGTGTTTTTCCTTGTGTTGAAATCCTAAATGTTTGATATTATTTGGATGAAATAACTAGATAATGGAATGAACTTTTCATTTTCCATGTAGATGTTTTGATGTGGTTTGGCTTTAGCCAGAGATGCCTTTCAAAATACTTAATTAGTATTGAAGTGATTATTTTTCTCATCTTCAAAATTTCCATGCATTTCAAAAATTATGCTGCCGGAGTCACATAACTTTGTTGAGTAAAATAAATAAAATTTAAATAATACTTTGAATTGTCCCGCTATTTGGCAATATTGTGTAGATCCTGCCCGCCTTACTTACCCTCCCAGCTAATTGAAACAGACACCAGAATTCATGTAGTTACCTGTGGTAACCTACTCAGAGCAGGTTACTTACTCTGTAACCTGTGGTAACCTACCCAGAGCAGACTGAGCATAAAGAGCAAGATAACTGAAGTGTTAACATTGCCCTGTGTATTGAGATAATCCACA
Organism: Potos flavus; assembly: GCA_028534135.1. Taxonomy (NCBI): domain Eukaryota; kingdom Metazoa; phylum Chordata; class Mammalia; order Carnivora; family Procyonidae; genus Potos; species Potos flavus. Next base: position 5,156 of record JAPYYM010000803.1, read on the forward strand.
AGGGCTATCAACACCTCAACAAGAGAGAAAAAGATGCTAGAAGCTTCATCTCCATGCCAGTTCCAGTATCTTCTCTAATCCTTACAAGGGACATTCCTGAGATTGATTCGCGATTCATTTTGTACTCAACAGTATGTCAATGCTTGCAAACATGCACTATGCTATAAAGCGACAGGGGAGATGACATGTCATTTAAGCCTTTGCTTCAAATTCCATTCTCCAGAAGGCAAATGCATACGAAAAATAAATAAATAAGAACCATTGACATTTTCTGTTTCTCCTACAGTTCCCAAACCCTTTCAGGAAGGGGTGTAAGTTAAGCTATCGTCTAATGGTTCCTAAAAATTCATAAAAGTGTACGTAGAGAAAATATCCTTTTTAAAACTACAGAATTAATATTGATCTCGTCTGCCAAGTGGTCAAACACAGATTCAGGTGAAAAGAAAGGAGATGGAAAAAGTTCATTCATGTTTTATTACTGGTTTCGCACTATTCCAAAATTAATTGTCCATAATATATGAAGAGGGAATTATAGGAAGAAAAGGAATAATCTCCTTTAGAGCAATAGGAGCCTCAGTGAACTTATCTACCAAATGAGGGTATTAGAATAGATGATCTTCCTGTTATGAACCCTGGTGGATCCAAAACATCTATTTCTTTTTTTTTTTTACAACAATGGAAGTGTTGATGGGCCTAGATTTGGTTTATTGTAGAAAAAAAAAAAGTGAGAGAACAGACCTGAGGGAAAAAAGACATTTAAAATGGTCATGGTCACACCCAAAATATAATAGATAATTAGAGGGACCCAAAGTGGCTTCTCAATTCAAAATAATTACTTTTTATAAAGTGTTTTCTGGATCACATTCTTCATGAAAATAGCCATTTAAGTAAATTTAGAATAAAAAAAGACCTGAAAATGTGATTTTAATTATAATTACAATGATTTTCATAGTGGATATGTTTTACCAACTCATGAGCAAAAGAAGTTATTACTTACTATTTGTCCTCTAGAGTAAATTCTCCAACTGCACAAAAGAAATTAAACTCATATAATATTTATCCTCCCTTTCTTTCCAAAATTAGAGGTCATTTATGTATTACTGGAATTGTACAAAAGGTAATATACAAAGGTTGGTAATGTACTGAGAAATAAAAGGAATACTTCTTCATAAAAATATATTGCAGTTTTCTTTTTCCATATAAAAGTATTTTAAATGGTACTTAAAAAATCAATAGCTTGCAATATTTTACAAATGTTCTTACAGACACTTTTTGAGGCTATGAACTTCAACTAGAACTATGTAGCATTTACATTGTTCCAGTGAATAACATTCAAAATTTTTTTCAAATGCACAATGTCAAAAATATTTACAGAGTTTAAAATTTGTTGTAAAGTATAATGTCAAAAGTGATTGGCGTATACTATGGCAAAGAGTCTTTTAGATATTATGTGTTTTTTGCTTTTTTCCCCACGTTTTACATATTTTATTCTAGCATAGATATTATGTTAAATTTTAATGTCAGTGATCATAGAAAGAAGTGATGTTGGCATTTGTCTCTAGCAGCCTGAAGACATGGAGTCTTATCAAAATAGCAAGCTTAGGAACACTGCTTACCTTTTTCTTTTGGGAATCTTTAATTTATGTGACACGTTTAAATAAGGGGGAGTTAATTATTTATTTGCTTTGGAGATCACATGAGAAATCAATCTTAAAGGTTGTAAAAATGCACCAGCTCACCCACTACACAGTATTATTTCTACCTGCCATCAGGCAGTGGAAATATTAAAGGGCAATTTTCTCCACCCTTCCTGGTTATCAGTACTTACCTGTCCCACAGCTTGCCAGGTAAAATTCATGGAATGGATATTGACAGGAATAGCTGGCATTCTCTGTTGTGCTTTTCTGAAATCATGTGTAAAAGGGGCCATTTTCCCCTCGGAAACAATCAAGATATCTTCTTCAAATCCTGGTTAAACAAAACAAAACAAAACCATCAAACGAGGCAGACTTAAAAGAATCCAAACCAGAAAACGCACGCAAAAAGAACACTAAAGAATTGGTATGGGCCATTTCTATACACAAAGCACCTGTCTAGGTACCAACTAGTTTTCCTCGGCATGTGATAAGAACAGTGCCAACAGACACATGCTTTCATGAAAGGGAGTGGACAGAGAGTCACCGGGTGGTACCAAACGCGGGGTCCACCCTAAAACATAGGGTTGTAGAAACTAACAACAGCATGATCAGAACACTACATCAGCTTAGGTCTCTGGAGACAGAAGTTCATAAGCTTTCAGGTGGAAAAGGGCTGATTAAATGGTGGAGGGGAGCAACCTACCTTGGAAATTAAGTTTTAAAAACGTACTTAAATGCATGCATCTTCCCTTTAACAGAAGCGCTGGAGACAGCGGAGACGCAGGTAGGGGAAGGTAGTGGGCGCGAGAGCCTTACCTATGAGTACTCTCGCCTGGTGAGCATCGATCCACAGGTACAGGCTTTCCTCCCGCGGCTGCCCGACCTCCGCCCGCAGCACCAGCAGGCACGGGAGGATGCTCCACAGCCGGAGCGCGGCGGCGGGGAAGGCGCTTCTCGGGGCCATGCTCCTCCGGACCTCCCTCCCGATGGCTCTCGCCGCTGAACCTCCTTCTGCCTCACCTACCCAACCTGCGGCCGTGAAGTCCTCCCTCAGCCGAAGCTGCGCCCGCTTAGACGGCCGGGCGTGCAGCCTCCTGGCTCCCGTGCGAGAGAGCCCGGGAGAGCCAGAGGAGGAGCGAGGAGAGAGCGGGCGCCGGCGGAGAGGCGGCGGGGGCGCGGGAGGGAGCGGGGACGGCGGAGACGCAAGACTGGCAAAGCGGGAGATGCCAGCACGCACGGCGACGCCAACAGCCCCAGGGTTAAATACAGACCGAGAGGAAGAGCGGGAAGGGAGGGCGCGAGTGAGGTGCGAGCGAGGAGTGGCGAGGCCCAGCCGGCCGCCACTGGGGGGCGCTTGGGGGCGCGCGCGCGGGCGGCGCGGGACCGTCGGAGGCCGCGTCCACGCCGCGGGGCGCGGGTGCGAGCGCGCGCGAAGGGGGCGCGTCGTGTAGGCGCTTGCTGAGAGCGGCGTCTGGAGGGGCCCCGTCGCCTCTGCCTCCAGCTTGGCCAGGCGTGGTCTGAGGGAAACGGGGAGAACTGACACGCACGGCTTGATTAAGCGCTGAGGACAGTGATGATAATGATGATGACGACGACAACGACTTCCACCCCCATGCCGGTGCCGAAGGAAGGCGCCTATTCCTCCACTTTTCCCTTTCCGCGCCTCTCATTCCTCTCTGAGCTGCTCAACGCTGATATTTGGTGCGTTCCCATCCGTGTAAAGCCCGACCTACCTAGTCCAGGGGTGCTCTTGATGGCAGGCGCTGGGCTTGGCTCGGCGCGCAGAGCTTCCATTCCGTGCAGACAGCAAAAAGGGTGCTTTCACAGTTGGGGAGGCTCTTCTCCCTGCTCACCCGGCGGCGCGAGGAAGAGTTCCCGTGGACGCTGGATGACAGGCGTACCTGACGCTGTCGGGGGTAGGACTCTTAATATTTGCTGAGGTTTCCAAAAACTTGGAGGCACGCGCGGTGGTACTGAAATCACAGGCGCTTGGGGGCAGGACCAAGGTTCTGGCCTTGTCTATGGGAAGAGTAGTTGGCTGGGAGTGGGCTATAGCCTAACATAGCCACCCGACCTCAGCAGAAGGGCTTTAACTTGCCCCCTGCTTAATTCCTTGGCAACGCAAAGAAACCCAAAGAAAACGGAAGCAAAAGGTTAAAAAACAAAAACAAAAAAATACTTAGAAAGATTTGAGACCCAGAAAAGGGTTGTTTACTTCTCTTTGTTCTTTAGCACCCAGATGCTGCGACAAATGCCCAAGGATCAAGTGTCTAGGGTGTGGTGTTTCACTCAGTCCTTTGTAGAGTGGTGGACGCCTCAAGAGGGGAAAACAAACGGAAACAACAGAAGAGAAGCCGAACTTGTGCATGCATTAAGTTAAATAAATGTTAGGTCATGAGCAGTTACTAAAAAGAACAGAAAATGCATTTCCAATTATGAAATATTTTCAACTTTATAACTGTTGATCTTTACAAGTAATTAGACAAGATGTCTAATTATGACTGATTTGAACTTGCAGTGTCAAACTTTATAAGCACTTTAAAGTGCTTTCTTAATCCTCAACTCTTTTAAATAGGTACTGTTATTATTTCCATTTTATTGTTGGGAAGCACGGTTCCAAAAAGCCCAGCAAGTTGCTTGTGGTTACCCAGCTGGTAAGAGGGCAGAATCAGGGTTCAAACCTAAGCACTCTGATTTAAGAGTCCATTCTTTTAGCTTACACCTCGTTCTGATAAGTAAATCATAATTAGGTCCCAAGCCTCGCAGAGATTCTTCCTTTAAAATAAATATATTTACCTCTTTTCAAACATTTTGTTAGCTTTGATTTCATTTCAGTAATTATTCCTTTATATAGTGTATTCACATACGTTAGGCAACCTTTAGAGCCCTTTAACATTTTAATGCCACTTGCCTCCCAATCAAAGATAATTTGAAAACACAATAAACATTTTCTTTGATTCCTTTAAGTGTGGTCTTAATTGAAACTTTTTTCCCTTAGCAGTGCTCAAATTCCTACGGCTCTTGGTGCAAGGACGCCCTCTACAGGCTGTTATAATCAAGTACTAAGTAGGGAATATTCATAAAATGCACTTTTTGGTAGAGAAAAAGAGGGGCTAAATTCCCTCCTCATTCAACTTCCTCTGAGTGAGGCCCCCTCTATTCACTTCTCCTTAGCAGTGGACACTTACAAAAAATTAGATTTAATTATAGTTAGAAAAACATACTATTTAAAAAAAATCTTGGAGTTGAGCTCCTTAGATTTTAAAGGGAAGGAAAGAATGTATGGTATACACCAGTCAGCTATTTCCAAGAGTAACAGGGTGTATCTTTCCTGGGGGGGAAGGGCCACCTGAGACCTAAATTAGGCTTGACTCTCCTTTCTGTTGTTAAGGAGCAAAATGGCTTTTTCCTTAGAATACAGTCATGTTTCAAATTTCTGTATTAAAGGTAACAATATTTATTTGCAAATGATAAAAATGTGGAAATAATGTGCTAGGTGGTATTACAAATCAACCTCATTCAGTATGAAAATTCTACCATTTACTGGCTGGCTCAGTGGGTAGAATTTATAGTGGAGAGACCTAACATTACCTCATCAAGGTGATCAAAGTCGACATCAGCCAGGATATGTCATATTGATAATATGTGTCCCCTTGGTAATGTCTTGAGAATGGCACTTTATCTCTGTGGCCTTCTCCTGAAAACCTATAACCTCTGTTTAATCGTGAGAAAAATATCAGAAAAACCAAGCTAAAGGACATTTTGCAAAATACCTGAACAATAATCCTCAAAACTGTCAAGGTCATCCAAAACAAGGAAAATCTGAGAAACCGTTCCAGTCAAAAGGAGACTAAGGACACATGAAAACTAAATGTGATGTGGTATCCCAGATGGGATCCTGGAACAGAAAAAGATATCAGATAAAATTAAGGAAATCCGAATAAATTATTAATATTAGTGTATCAATATTGGCTCCTTAATTGTAACAATCTACTGTACTAGTATTAGGGGAATGTGGGTATGAGGGTAGACAAGAACTCCCTAAACTATCTTTGCCATTTTTCTGCAAATCTAAAACTATTCTAATAAATAAAGTTTATTTTAAAAAGAAAAGGTAAAGACCTAAGTACATCCCAAAAGATTTGGCTAGCTGACATTTGAAAATCAGAAGATGTCTCATAAAAATTTGGATTTCTAGCTTCTCCAGACTTTTCCTGGCTTCTCATGACTTCTTCAAGGAAAATTTAAAGATCTGGCAATATTCCCCCCTTACAAGGGGATGTGTGTGAGTGGTGGTGTGAGTCGTGGCCGCCATTCAAACAGGGCTCTGCTTCTGACAGTTCTAACACTCTTCTACTGAGCCTGCTTCACTCATTTACTTGACTTGCTGGGCTTCTGTAGGTTTCTGAGTTTGCTACTTTTGGACTAGAGGAGAGCCGATGGGACAGGGAGGGGGAAGGTGCCTGAGGGGGCTGAAACCAGCACTCATCCTAGAAGAGCAGTTGTGTGGGGCAAAGCCTACCGTAGAGAAGAATCTTGTCAGTACCCAGCCACCCACTTGCCAGGCAAGCTGACTTTCTGCTGCCCACTCTGCCTCGTGGGCTCAACCAGAGCTCCAGGTGTCGGCACTGAGACTGGGGCATATCAGCTGCATCCTGAGCTGCGTTTGGAGAAGGAGGGGAGCAGGCACACCTGTAGCACCGTGATATGGAAAGGGAACCACAAGATGGTCAGCGAATAGAGCAAGTGGCCAAGCATTATTTTTATTAGCAGTCCTGTTTTTAAAAAAACAATGTTTAGTGTATATATGTGTATGTTTGTATGTGTTTAGAACAATGCACAGAAAATGTCTAAAAGGTTACATACCAAAATACTCCCAGGGGTTTTCGATAGGGAGTGGAACTGGGTCTGGGGCATGATTTTCATTGGAGGCACACATATTTCCTGATTTTTAAAAAATGAGCAAATGCTCTTGTGATTAAAAGCATTTTTAAGAAGGGAGAAAGGTCTTTTCTTTTCCTGCTTCAGTCAGTTTCTCCTAAAGTAGGCAGCTGTCAACACCCTGGGCCAGCACTTCTTGCTCTGCTGCTTGCATTCTTTATCACTTCAGAACTGTACATCACAACACATGACAGCTCATTACTGAGGCACAGCACAGCCTGAGCATTCCTCATCATCCCATGCAGCACTCTTGTTCTTCTCCCTCACATAATGGCACTGCCAAGCAACCCAGCATATCTTGTCTTCCACAAACCATATCCATGATTTCCTGTTCATACAGGCTCTTTCATCTCTGTGGCATTCAACAGCTATTATTTTTGTTTTTTTGTGATTGGGGAAAAGAGGAAAACAATTTTGCTACCCAATATTAGAGGAATGAGAAATTAGAACACTTTCATAGGATGAAATATTATTGAAGCATTAAAATCAATGTTGTGACATAGATGTTCAATCATGAAACCAGCAATCACAATCAAGATCATGTGCATTATCCATCACTCCAAAAGTTTAGCCAAATTGTACACTTTAAATATGTGCAGTTTATTATACCGACTAAATTTCATTAAATCTGCTTAAAATTTTTTTAAAGAAATAAAAAAAAATTGGTGTTTCACTAGGATACAGAAGGCACTAACAATAAGAGAAAAAAATTGGTAAATTGAACCATATTAAAATTAAGAATTTCTTTCATCAAACGATAACATGGAGAGTGAAAAGACAAGCCACAGAGTGGGAGAAGATACTTGGGTGTACAGGATTCTTATCCGGAATATACAAAGAATGTCTACAAATCCATAAGAAAAAGGAGAAACAATCAAGTAGAAAATGGGCAAAAGATGGGAACAGGCACTTTACAAAAGAGCATACTTACACGGCCAATTAACATATGAAAAACTGCTCCATATCACTAGCCATCAGAGAAATGTGAATTAAAACCACAGTAGGAAACCAATTCACACCCCTCAGAATGCTTAAAATGAAAAAAGAATGATTATATAAAGTTCATGAGGATATAAAACCTACACTGCTGGCGAAAGTGTAAACTGGTACAATTATTTTGGAAAACCATTTGGAAATAACTACAAAAGCTCAACTTAGCAATTCCACTCCTGCAGATAAGCCTAGGCAAAAAAAAAAAAGGGGGGGGGTATATATGTATCCAAAGACTGTTTGTAACAGCACTATTTATCTTGGTCCCAAAATGGAAATAACTCAAGTATCAATTGGCAGTGGAATGAGTTCATGAATTATTATTATTTGTACATGGAATACTACACAGCAATGAGAATATACAAATACAATTACACACAGCATGGGTGAATCTTGCAGACATCATCTTGCGTTAAATAATCCCAAAGGGTACATACTGGATGATTCCATTTACTAAAAATTCAAAAATAAGGAAAACTAATGTATGGAATTAGAAGTCAAGATAGTGAATGGATTACCTTTGCAAGATGGTAATGAATGGAAGGGATATAAAAGGGGCTTTGAGATGCTGATTATATTTTTGTTTCTTGACCCAGATATTAGGTACATGGGAATGTTTATTTGGTGAAAACTCATTAAGTCGCATACTTATGATTATGCACTTTTTAATGTATGTTATGTTTTAATAAACTATTAATTAAAAATTGTTATACCATATAAAAAACAAAATCATAGGGGTGCCTGGGTGGCTCAGTGGGTTAAAGCCTCTGCCTTCAGCTCAGGTCATGATCTCAGGGTCCTGAAATCGAGCCCCGCATCTGGCTCTCTGCTAAGCAGGGAGCCTGCTTCCTCTCTTTCTGCCTGCCTCTCTGCCTACTTATGATCTCTCTCTCTGTGTCAAGTAAATAAATAAAATTTTTAAAAACAAAAAAAAATCATAAAAGATCTAGTAGAACACATAGGTGAATGTGTTTATAAGCTTAGAATGGAGAAGACCTTTATAAGCAAGATACTTGAAAGATATAAAAGATATAAATTTGATTTAAAAAATTATTTTTTTAAAAAGTATTTTAAATAGCTATGTCAAGTTTCCTGAGCTATCTTTCCCTGGACCACCTGAACATGATACATTTTCTTTCCGCTCATGGGAATAATCAAAATCAAACAATGCCAGATTGAATGACTGGCTTCCTTCAGGTAAAATACCAAATAGCATTTGTACTAACCTTGAAAAATGTTCACTTGTGAATTTTTATTTTTATTAAAGATTTTATTTATTTATTTGGGAGAGAGAGTGAGCAAGAGAAAGAGCATTAGTAGGGGGAGGGGCAAAAGGAGGGGTAGTGGGAGAGGAAAAAGCAGACTCCCCTGCTGAGCAGGGAGCCCAATGCAGAGCTCAATCCCAGAACCCTGAGATCATGACATGAACCAAAGGCAGACACTTAACCAACTGAGGCATCCAGGTGCCATACTTGTGAATTTTTAAAAAGACACATTTAAAATTTCAAAGATTAGCTAACTGTGAATGTAAGACCT
>JAPYYM010000804.1:0-14258 GCA_028534135.1 Potos flavus
TGCTGGATATTGGTCTATTCAGGTTGTCAATTTCTTCCTGTTTCAGTCTTGGAAGTTTATAGGTTTCCAAGAATGCATCCATTTCTTCTAGGTTGTTTAACTTATTGGCATCTAGCTGTTGATAATAATTTCTGATGATTGTTTCTATTTCCTTTGGATTAGTCGTGATCTCTCCCCTTTCATTCATAATTTTGTTAATGTGGGTCCTCTCTCTTTTCTTTTGGATTAGTTTGGCCAGTGGCTTATCGATCTTATTGATTCTTTCAATAAACCAACTTCTGGATTCATTGATGCGTTCTACTGTTTCTCTAGTTTCTAACTCGTTGATCTCTGCTCTAATCTTGATTATTTCCCTTCTTGTGCGTGGGGTTGGCTTAATCTGTTGTTGACTTTCCAGTTCTTTAAGGTGTAAAGAGAGCTGATGTATTCGGGATTTTTCCATTTTTTTGAGTGAGGCTTGAATGGCTATGTATTTCCCCCTTAGGACCACCTTTGCCATGTCCCAATCGAGGGGCTAGGCTCTGTGGAAAACAGTTTTTTAGGCTTCTGCTCTCTGGAGGTTTTCGCTCTTTTGCAGTTTTTTTCGCCTTTTCAGAGTCCCAGCAAGGAGTCTGCCCATACCCAGACCTCCGTGTCCCAGAGAAGCCTCAGTCTGCTCCCCTCTGCCAGCTCTGCTCACACCGCAGCCCACCACAGGCGGTGCACACCCCCAGCCACCGTCCCAGTGGCCCCGAGAGGCCCTCAGTAGCCTCTACACCCTCGCGGGACAAAAGCCTGGAGGTCTAGGAAACTGGTTTCTGGTGGCTGCCATCACACTGCTGTCCGGGCTCTCGGTCCCTGGCCGGCTGTGTTCAGATTCCTGCCCCAAGTGGTGGCGTTCTCTCCAGCTGCTGCGGAGCCAGCTGGGAGCGCTCAGACCCTGCAGCAGGCGGCGGATGTCCCGCGGTCCTAGAGACTGCCGGCTAGGGCTCCCACCAGGTCTCTCAGGGGCTTGGGGGAGTGTTCCCAGCCCATGCAGCGCTGCACACAGAGAAAAGCTGCAGGCTCCTGAACCACGCCAGGCTCTCTAAGGCGCTTGCAAGAGTGTGCCCCGCCCTCTAAATGGTGCAAGGGGCGGAAAGCTGCAGGTTCATGAACCACAGACTGGATCCCCCGCCAGCGTCTCTTTGATGCGGTTGGTGCCCTTCCTGGGAACGTGGGCTTAGGCCCATGCCCATGACCACCCACTTCCAATGGTTGCTCCTTAAGGTCTTTTGCTCTTTTTAAGTGTTTTTAACCAAGCTCTAAGTTAATGCTGGTCCCCAACCACAGGGCACTTTCCTTTGGGATATCACTGTCCTTGGGTCGCTTCTGGTGGCTCCCTCCCCCTTCTGTTTATTCTCAGATATCTTAGCGTGTTCCCACTCTGCTTTAGCTCTCCACTGCTGCCTTCTGCTCCTGTAGAGATCCAGAAGTGAAGAATCTTACTTCTCAGGCTGATCTCATGGTGTTCATTGTGTTCTGGTAGATATCCAGCTCACTTTAGGGGACCGGTTGTAACGGAGTCTCCTACTTCTCCGCCATCTTGCCCTCCTCTCCTATATTTAACTTTTTGAGGAACTTCCATACTGCTTTCCACAGTGGCTGTACCAGTTTGCATTCCCACCAACAGTGTAAAAGGGTTCCCCTTTCTCCACGTCCTTGCCAACACCTGTTGTTTCCTGTGTTGTTAATCTTAGCCATTCTAACAAGTATGAGCTGACATCTCATTGTAGTTTTGATTTGTATTTCTCTAATGATCAGTGATGCTGAGCATCTTTTAATGAGCCTGTTAGCTATTTGTATGTCTTCTTTGGGAAAAATTCTATTCATATCTTCTGTCCATTTCTTAACTGGATCATTTGTATTTTGGGTATTGAGTTTGATAAGTTCTTTGTAGATTTTGGATTCTAACCCTTTATCGGATATGTCATTTGCAAATATCTTCTCCTATTCCGTAGGTTGCCCTTTTAGTTTTGTTGATTGTTTACTTTGCTGTGCAGAAGCTTTTTATCTTAGTGAATTCCCAAGCATTCATTTTGCTTTTGCTTCCCTTGCCTCTAGTAAGAAGTTCCTATGGCTGAGATCTAAGAGGTTATTGCCTATGCTCTCTAGGATTTTGATGGCTTCCTTTCTCACACTTAGGTCTTTCGTCCATTTTGAACTTATTTTTGTGTGTGGTGTAAGAAAGTGGTCCAATTTCATTCTTTTGCATATTGCTGTCCAGTTTTCCCAAAACCATTTGTTGAAGAAACTTTTTTCCATTGGATATTCTTTCCTGCTTTGTTGAGAGTTAGCTGGCCATATAGTTGTGAGGCCATTTCTGGGTTTTCTATTCTGTTCCACCAATCTATGTTTTTGTACCACTCCCATATTATCTCTTGATGACTATGGCTTTGTATTATAGCTTGAAGTCTAGAATTGTGATGTCTCTAGCTTTCCTTTTCTTTTTCAAGATTGCTTTTGCTATTCGAGGTCTTTTGTGGTTCCATACAAATTTTAGGATAGTTTGTTTTAGCTCTGTGAAAAATGTTGGTGGTATTTTGATAAGGATTGCATCAAATGTGTAGACTTCCTTGGGTGGTATAAACATTTTAGCATTACTTGTTCTTCCAGTCCATGAATATGGAATGTTTTTGTGTGCTCTTCAATTTCTTCAGAAGCGTTCTATGGTTTTCAGAGTCCAGATCTTTTATCTCTTTGGTTAGGTTTATTCCTAGGTATCTTATGGTTTTTGGTGCATTGTAAATGGGACCAATTCTTTAATTTCTTTTTCTGTTGCTTCATTATTAGTGTATACAAATGCAACAGATTTCTGTACATTGAACTGTATCCTGCAACTTTGCTGAATTTGTATATGAGTTCTACCAATTTCTTGGTAGTTTTTTGAGTTTTCTACATGGAGGTTTGAGGGTTTTTGAGTTTTAAGGAAAAGAATTGGTCTTTTGAGTTTTCTACATGGAGTATCATGTTGTCTGCAAAGAGTGAAAACTTGTCTTCTTCTTTGCCAATTTAGATGCCTTTTATTTCTTTCTGTTGTCTGATTGCTGACGCTAGGACTTCCAGTACTATGTTAAATAACAATGGTGAGAGTGGACACCCGTGTCTTGTTCTTGACCACAAAGGAAAAGCTCCCAGTTTTTCCCCACTCAGGATGATATTAGCTGTGGTTCTTTCTTAGATGGCCTTTATGATGTTTGAGGAATATTCCCTTTATCCCTACTTTATTGAGGGTTTTTATCGAGAAGGGATGCTGTACTTTGCCAAATGTTTTTTCTGCATCTATTGAGAGCATCATATGGTTCTTGTACTTTCTTTTATTAGTGTGGTAGATCACATTGAATGATTTGCGATTATTGAACTACCCTTGTAGCCCAGGAGTAAATCTCACTTGATCTTGGTGAATCAGTTTTTTAATGTACTGTTGGATTTGATCTGCTAGTGTCTTGTTGAGAATTTTTGCGCCCACATTCATCAGGGATATTAGCCTGTGATTCTCCTTTTTAGTGCGGTCTTTGTCTGGTTTTGGAATCAAGGTAATGCAGGCCTTATAAAATGAATTTGGAAGTTTTCCTTCCATTTCTATTTTTTGGAGCAGTTTGAGATGACTAGGTACTAACACTTCTTTAAATTTTGGTAGAATTCCCCTGGGAAGCCATCTGGCCCAGGACTCTTGTTTGTTGGGAGAGTTTTGATTATTGATTCAATTTCTTTGCTTGTTGTGGGTCTGTTCAAATTTTGTATTTCTTCTATTTCAGTGTTGATAGTTTATATGTTCTAGGAATTTATCAATTTCTTCCAGATTGCCCAATTTATTGGCACACAATTTTTCATAATATTCTCTCATAATTGTTTGTATTTCTGTGGTGTTGTTTGTGATCCCTCCTCTTTCATTTGTGATTTTATTTATTTGAGTCTTTTTCTTTTTGATAAATCTGGCTAGGGGCTTATTAATTTCATTAATTCTTTCAATGAACCACCTCCTCATTTCATTGATCTATTCTACTGGGACATTTTTTTTCTATGTTATTTATTTCTGCTCTAATATTTATTATTTCCCTTCTGCTGGCTTTAGACTTTATTTGCTGTTCCTTTTCTAGCTCCTTTAGGTGTAAGGTTAGGATGTGTGTTTGAGACTTCTCTTGCTTCTTGAGGTAAGCCTGTATTGCTATATACTTCCTTTTTGTGACCACTTTTCCTGCAACTCAAAGGTTTTGCGCCATGATTTCATTTTTTATTTGCTTCCACCTATTTCTTTATTTCTTCTTTAATTTTCTGGTTAACACATTCATTCTTTAGTAGGATGTTCTTTAACTTCCATGTATTTGTGGTCTTTCTAAATTTTTTCTTGTAGTTGACTTCAACTTTCATAGTGTTCTGGTAGGAAAATATGAATGGGATGATCTCAATCTTTTTGTACTACTTGAGACCTGATTTGTGACCTAGTATTTGATCTATTCTGGAGAATGTTCCATGTGCACTTGAAAAGAATGTGTATTCTGATGCTTTAGGATGAAATGTTCTGAATATATCTGTTAAGTCCATCTGGCCCAGTGTGTCATTCAAAGTCACTATTTCCTTGTTGATTTTCTGCTTAGGTGATTTATCCATTCCTGTGAGTGTGGTTTTAAATTACCCTATTATTATTTTATTTTATCAATGAATTCCTTTATGTTTGTTATTAATTGATTTATGTATTTGGGTGCTCCCAAGTTGAGGGCATAAAGATTTAGAATTGTCAGAACTTCTTGTTGGGTAGACCCCTTTATAATGATATAGTGCCTTTCTTCATCTCTTGTTACAGGCTTTGGTTTAAAATATAATTTGTCAGATATATGGATGGCTACTCTGGTTTTCTTTTGATGTCCATTAGCATGATAAGTTGTTCTCCATCCCCCTCACTTTCAATCTTCAGGTGTCTTTAGGTCTAAAATAAATCTCCTGTAGACGGCATATAAATGGGCCTAATTTTTTTATCCATTCGGATATCCTATGTCTTTTGATTTTAGCATTTAGTCCATTTACATTCAGAATGATTACTGATAAATATGAATTTAGTGCCCTTGAATTACCTGTAAAGTCAGTGTTTCTGGAGATTTTCTCTGTTCCTTTCTAGTCTTTGTTGCTTTGGTCTTTCTTTCCCACTCAAATAGTTCCCTTTAATATTTCTTGCAGGGCTGGTTTAGTGGTCTCAAACTCTTTTAGTTTTTGTTTGTCTGGGAAACTCTATCTCTCTTCTATTCTGAATGACAGCCTTACTGCGTAAGGTATTCTTGGCTACATAATTTTCACATTCAGCACATTGAATATGTTATGCCACTCACTTCTGGACTGTCAAATTTCTGTGAATAGATCTGCTGCTTACCTTGTCTTACCTTGTAAGTTAGGGACTTCTTTTCCTTTGCTGCTTTTAGTTGTTTCCCCCCCCCCCCCTTATCTCTGTATTTTGCAAATCTTATTACAATATGTCTTGGTGTGGGCCTGTTTTAGTTGATTTTGATGGGAGTTTTCTGTGCCTCCTGGATGTGGATGTCTGCTGTCTTCCCCAGTTTTGGTACGTTTTCAGCTATAAATTGCTCAAATAAACCCTCTGCCCCCTTTTTCCCTCTCTTCTACTTCTGGGACTCCTATGATACAAATATTATTATGGTTTATGGAGTCACTGAGTTCCCTAAGGCTACATTCATCATCCAATATTTTTCTTTTCCTCTTTTCAGAAAGCTTCATTATTTAACTTTGTTTTATCTTCTATATCACTTATTTGTTCCTTTGCTTCTTCATCTTTGTTTTTATTACATACAATTGTTTTTGCGTCTTGGTTATAGCTCTTTTTATTTTGTCCTGACTAGTTTTTAATCTTTTATATCTATGGTAAGGTACTCCCTGGTGTCTTCTATGCCTTTCTCAAGCCCAGCTAGTATCCTTATGTTTGTTGTTTTAAATTCTTGTTCAGGCATATTACTTATATCTGTTTTGCTTAGATCCGTGGCCATGACCTCTTCTTATTCTTTCTTTGGGATGAATTCCTCCATCATGGCATTTTGTCTAGGTCTCTGTCTTCTGTGTGTTAGGAAAGTCTGTTATGTTGCACCCTCCTGAGAGTAATGACTATTAAGAAGAGGTCATATACTGTCCAGGGCCTGATGCTTCAGCAAGTGTTCCTTGTCTATTCCATATGCATTCTGCTGTTGTGTTTTGGCTTCACTTTCCCACCAGTCGGTCCTCTGCAGAGTTTCTCCTTGCCTGTAGTGGTGAGTGTTTGGATTTTGTCCGCTGTGCAGTCAGTTTTAACTAGGTGTGTTTTGGTCTGCTTGTTAGAAGAGGGTATATCCTATTTCCCCTAGAGCTGAAGCTTTGCAACACTCTATGTTCAGTAGACTAGGTGGATGCAGGGGTTTGTGCTGGTCTTCTAGCAGGGATCTGCTGTTGCTGTGACTCTCAGGCATACTTGCCCTAGTAAAAAAGCACCTGTAGAGTGCAGGGGGGCAGGCCTTGCTAAGCAGCTCAAGCCTCCACTCTGGATGCTGTGCTGTTCACTGAATCCTAGCTATGTTGATTGGCAGGGGTAAAAATGGCATCAGTGGGCTCTCTTGTCCCCAGAAGGGGGAGTTTACACCCGCTGATGTATAAGAAGACCTCACAGAAGAGCAAACAATCTCCCCTCATTTGTCCCAGGCTTCCTTCAGATACCCACCTTCACCCTGTCTGTGTCCAGGCTGTTGGCCCACCTGGTGGCACAGTACTCCTGTGGTTTATCTCAGGCATGCTGTCTGGGTTTCAAAACTCCAAATTTTAGGGACCCAGTGTGGCATGGACTTTCACTGATCCTCTGGGGGAGGGTCTTGCTGGCTGTGAGCTGGCTGTCCCAGAAGGGCAGTTGCAGGAACAGACAGGGGCTTGGAGTTTATGGTGAAACACAGCAAAAAGCCATGGTCTGTATTAGCTGCCCTCAGCAGCTGCCTCTGCTCCTGTGCAAATGAATTGGATAGCTTACTGTCACCTGCCAGCTCTTTTGTCCCCAGAGGAGCAGTGCCACCTCTCTCAAGTGCACTCCAAAAAGGGGAACTGTCTCTCCCAATGCAACCCAGGGGATCTTCAGACCACACTGTTCACTCCCAGGCCTCTTCCCTCCTTCTCCCCAGGAGCCCCTCTATGCCCACCAGGCTACACCCTGGTGATGGTGCAACTTCTAAAATGTGAGACTTTGAGCTCTATTGCTTTTAAAAATTTGCGATAATCAGCCCCTCTTATTTTCTCCATCAGTGGTTTTGGAGATGTGTTTTTTTTTGTGCAGTGCCCTGAGCCCTGCTTGCTCTTTCTCTCCCTCCCTCTCTCTCTCACACACTCTCTTATCTTCCTGATCAGAGCTCCCTCCCCTCCACAGTACCTGTGATTCTTTTTATCCCCAAGTCACATTTCTACACCTCCTACCTTCCATGATGTGGCCTCTTTTCTCCCTCTAATTGTTCAGTTTATTCTCTCAGTCCTCAGATCAATATCCTGGGTGTTTAGAATGATGTGATATTAATCTAACTGTGGTTGAGGGATGAGGCAAGCCTAAGGTCCTACTACTCTGCCACCTTAGCCTTTTCTGGGATTTCTTGTGCTAGTGTTTGCATGATATGCTTTTTTTTTTTTCCCATCCTTCTAATGTCAGCCTGAATATTTGTATTTGAAGTATATTTTTTGTTAACAGCATAAAATTGAGTTTGCCTTTTTTATCTAATCTGACAGTATCTGTTTATTGAAGCATTTACATTTCATTTAATTATTTTGGCTCTGTAGATTTTTAATTGTCAGGAAATTTTTGACCATTATTTTTTTTCAGCTGGTCCCTCCTTCCGTAACTCCAAATACTTAGGATAATTTCTTAATATTGTCCTATAGAACCCTGAGGCTTTGTTAATATTTTCAGCTTTTTTCTTTGTTCTTCATTTTAAATATTTTTTTTATTTCTGAGTCTTCCAACTTCACTGATCCTTTCTTCTGCAGTGTATAATTTGCTATTAAACCAATTCAGTGAATTCTGCTTTTCAGTTATTGTATTCAATCTGTAGAGGTTCCATTTTATTCTTTTTTGTCTTTCATGACTTACTTCTTCATGTTAATGTTTTATTTTAAATCCTTGAGCATATTTATAATAGATGTTTTAAAGTCCCTATTTGCAAATAAATAAAGTCCTTACTTGCTAATTCCATCTTGTTAGTCCTTTCTGGATTTATTTCTATTGACTGATTTTTCTTCTAGTTATGAGTCACAATTTTCAGTTTCTTAGCATTTCTAGCAACTTTTGAGATGTTATACATTATGAATGTTATATTTTTAAGTGTCTGGATGTTTTTTAGGAGGCAACTAAGTTACTTATGGATCACCTTTATTTATTTGGGTTTAAAATTTGTTGGGCAGGTCTAGGGTAGTCTCTACTCTATGGCTAGCTCAGCTCTACAGAGGTTTGACCCTTCTTGTGTCCCTATTAAATTTCTCAGGTGTTCAATGAGTTCTCTCAAATCTAGCTGGCCATAAAGCTAAAATCTAACAGCTACAGGTGATCTCTGGAAATTGCTCATCTTAAAGTTCCCCATGGTTGCTATTTGCCCAACCCCATGATGCACAGTTTGATATTAAGTAAAAAAGTTTAACCGGGTATATCAATCTTCATAGCAGCATTGTTCACAAAAGGTAGAAATAACCCAAATGTCCATCAACAGATTAATGGATAAACAAAATGTGTATACACACACAACGGAATACTATTCAGCCATAAAAAGGAATTAATTTTTTATATATGTTACAACATGGATGGATCTGCAAAATATTATGTTCAGTAAAATAAGTCAAGCACAGAAAGACAATGTATGATTCTACTTATATGATGTACTCATAGTATGCAAATTCATATAGAATGAAAAGAGAATAGAGGCTAGTGGGGGCTGGAGGAAGGGGAAAATGTTTAATGGGTACAGAGCTTGCATTGGGTAATGAGAAAGTTTGGGGTATAGATACCAGTGATAAATACATTTAATAACACTGAATTGTACACTTAATATTGGTCAAAACAATAAATAGCATGCTATGTGTATTTTACCACAATAAAAAACATATTTTATAAAAGAGCTATAGAGAAATATATCATGTTTCTACTTTCTCATTGTTTAAGGAACATTAAATTAATAAGTATGTCTCATAATAAAAATTATACTTTTGTTCTAAAAAAAAAAAAAACCTTGAGGAGACCCCCTCCCATCTTTGCCCAGCAGATTTTTTTCTATGTACCTTCATACTCTCCAGTGTTTTACCCTGCAAATCCACTACCTTGGATTCCCCAAATTCTGATATCTGTTTTTTTGAATCATTGAGATGGACATGTTCTTGGGTACACCTCCCGGGGCCACTCTCTGGAAAATGCCCCCAGGAAGAAAGTCAAAGCAGTCACAGGGCTTAGATCATTTGTTTTCCATCTCTCAAAGGTCAGTCATGAGCTCTTGTATTAGTTTTCTAGGCTTGTGATGACAAAATACAACAGACTGGGTGGCTTAAGCAACAGAATTTATTTTCTCAGAGTTCTGGAGGCTAGGAGTCCAAGATCAGGACATTTGTAATTTTGGTTTTTCCTAAGGCATTCTCTGTGGCTTTAAGATGGCGGCCTTCTCACTGTTTCCCCTCATGAACTTTTCTTCATGTATGCACATACTTGGTGTAGTTTTTGTGTGTCTAAATTTCCTCTTCTTATAAGGACACCAGTTAAATTGCTTTAGGATCCATCCTAACAACCTCAATTTAACTGAATCTCCTCTTTAAAGATCTTATCTCTATATATGGTTACATTTTGTGCTAAGGACTTCAATATATAAATGGTGGGGGGCACAATTCATTCCATAACAGCTTTCCATTGTAGAAATTATTTTTATCTTACTTGTTTATTTTTTCTAATTGTTTGCAGCAAGAAAGCAAACTTGGAACCAGTAAGCTTCCAGGTTTTTTAATTAAACATTTTGAGATTAAAAAAAAATAAATAAATAAATAAAAAATAAACATTTTGAGATTATTATAGATTCGTTTACAACTGTAAGAAATAATACAGAGAGACATCCACGTATCATTTAACTGAATTCCTTCAATGGTAAAATCTTACTGAATTATAGAATGATATCACAACAAAGGTATTGATATATAGTCAAAATACAGAACATTTCCATCACCAGAAGGATCCCTCATGTTGCCTTTTGTAGCCACAACCACTCCCCTTCCTTCCAATCCCTTCTTAACCCATATAAACCACTAATCTGTTCTATATTTGTAGAATTTTATATATATCAAGGATGATATGTAAATGGACTCATTTAGTATATAACTCTTTCGAATTGTTTTTATTTTCATGCAGCATAATTCTTGAGTCATCAACACTGTTTCATGAATTAATGTTTCTTTCTTGATAGTGCTGAGTAGTTTCCTACAGCATGAATGTACCAGTTTATAACCATTCACCTATTGAAGTACATCTAAACCTTTTTTTAGAGCTATTATGAATAAATCTGGTATAAATATTTGTACAGATTTTATGTGAACGTAATTTTTCATTTAAATGGGATAAATGCCCAGCAGTGCAATTATTGCATTGTATGGAAAGCACATATTTAGCTTGGTAAAAAGTGCTTACTTGTTTTCCAGAGTGACTGGACTACTTTACATTCTCACCAGTAATGTATGAATGGCCAGTTTCTCTACATTCTTACCAGCATTTGCGATTGTGATTTTTAATTTATGACTATATTCTGATAGGTGTCTAATAATATCACATTGTGGTTTTAATTAGCATCTACTTAATAGTTAATGAGATTGAATATCTTTTCATATGTTTATTTGACATATGTATATGTTCTTAGGTGCAATGCATCTTTATGTCTTTTGTCCATTTTCTAATTGGATTTTTTGGGGTGGTTAGCTGTTGAGTTTTGAGAGTTCTTTATAGATTCTAGACAATAATCTTTGCTGGATATGTGGTTTAAAAATATTCTCTTTCAGTTCTTTAACTTCTTTATTCATTTTAAAACAGTGTTTCATGGATTGAAACTTTCTAATTTGGATGAAGAGCAATTTATCAATTTTTTCCTCTATGGATTATGAATTTGTTATCAAGTCTAAGAACCAATTTGTAGCCCTAGACCCAAAGATTTTCTCTTTTTTTCTGAAAGTTTCATCGTTTTATATTTGACATTTAAGTCTGTGATCCACTTTCAGTTAATTTTTGTATGAGATGTGAGGCTTTGGTCAAGGTTCACCTTTTTGCCTCTGGTTATCCAGTCACTCCAGCACTATTGGTTAAAAAGCTACACTTTGCCCATTTACTCTGTTTTGCACCTTTGCTAAAACTCTGTTGATGATACTTGTATGACTGCATTTCTGAGTTCTCTATTCTGTTCTACTGATCATTGTATCTATCCCTCCACAATTACAACAGTCTTGATTACTGTAGCTATGTAACTTTTGAAATCAGGAAGACTGATTCCTCCCATTGGTTTCTCCTTTTTCAAAGTCATTTCAGCTATTCTCATTCCTTTCTTTTTTTAATAAAACTACATCAAAAACTAATGATGTGCTGTATGGTGACTAACATAAAAAAAAAATTATTAGAAGCCAAGATCAAGATTAAAAAAGTAGGGGGGAGGGCGCTGGGCCTGGGGCATTAACCGTCCAGGGGACCCCCTCAGCTGAGGAGGCTGCGGCCCGGGCCCACCCGGGGGCCGGCGCCGGGCCGCAGCTCCTCGGCGCTGAGGCGGGAGGGGCTCCCCGAGGGCTGCAGGTCGCTGAGGGGCCGGGCTGAAGATGGGGGAGGCCCAGGCGGCCCCGGCCTGGAAGTGGGGCCGGCGGCCGCCAGGGCGAAGGGGACGCCCGGGCAGCTGCAGGCCCCGGCAGCCTCCCGGGCGCCCCCGAGAGCCGGCCCGCCCTCCCTCCGTGACAGTAGAAATGATGGAAGAATTGCATAGCCTGGACCCTCGAAGGCAGGAATTATTAGAGGCCAGGTTTACAGGAGTTGGTGTTAGTAAGGGGCCACTCAATAGTGAGTCTTCCAACCAGAGCTTGTGCAGCGTGGGGTCCTTGAGTGATAAAGAAGTAGAGACTCCTGAGAAAAAACAGAATGACCAGCGAAACCGGAAAAGAAAAGCTGAACCATATGAAACTAGCCAAGGGAAAGGCACTCCTAGGGGACATAAAATTAGTGATTACTTTGAGTTTGCTGGGGGAAGCGGGCCAGGAACCAGCCCTGGCAGAAGTGTTCCACCAGTTGCACGATCCTCACCGCAACATTCCTTATCCAATCCCTTACCGCGGCGAGTAGAACAGCCCCTCTATGGCTTAGATGGCAGTGCTGCAAAGGAGGTGTCAGAGGAGCAATCCGCTCTGCCCACCCTGATGTCAGTGATGCTGGCAAAGCCTCGGCTTGACACGGAGCAGCTGGCACAGAGGGGAGCTGGCCTCTGCTTCACTTTCGTTTCAGCTCAGCAAAATAGTCCTTCCTCCACGGGATCTGGCAACACAGAGCATTCCGGCAGCTCCCAAAAACAGATCTCCATCCAGCACAGACAGACTCAGTCTGACCTCACAATAGAAAAAATATCTGCACTAGAAAACAGTAAGAATTCTGATTTAGAAAAGAAGGAGGGAAGAATAGATGATTTGTTAAGAGCTAACTGTGATTTGAGGCGGCAGATTGACGAACAGCAAAAGATGCTAGAGAAGTACAAAGAACGATTAAATCGATGTGTGACAATGAGCAAGAAACTCCTTATAGAAAAGTCAAAACAAGAGAAGATGGCGTGTAGAGATAAGAGCATGCAAGATCGCTTGAGATTGGGCCACTTTACCACCGTTCGACATGGGGCCTCTTTTACTGAACAATGGACAGATGGTTATGCTTTCCAGAACCTTATCAAGCAGCAGGAAAGGATAAATTCACAGAGAGAAGAGATAGAAAGACAACGGAAAATGTTAGCAAAGCGGAAACCTCCTGCCATGGGACAGGCCCCTCCAGCAACCAATGAGCAAAAACAGAGGAAAAGCAAGACCAACGGAGCCGAAAATGAAACGTTAACATTAGCAGAATACCATGAACAAGAAGAAATCTTCAAACTCAGATTAGGTCATCTTAAAAAGGAAGAAGCAGAGATCCAGGCGGAGCTGGAAAGGCTAGAAAGGGTTAGAAATCTACATATCAGGGAACTAAAAAGGATACATAATGAAGATAATTCACAATTTAAAGATCATCCAACGCTAAATGACAGATATTTGTTGTTACATCTTTTGGGTAGAGGAGGTTTCAGTGAAGTTTACAAGGCATTTGATCTAACAGAACAAAGATATGTAGCTGTGAAAATTCACCAGTTAAATAAAAACTGGAGAGATGAGAAAAAGGAGAATTACCACAAGCATGCATGTAGGGAATACCGGATTCACAAAGAACTGGATCATCCCAGGATAGTTAAGCTGTATGATTACTTTTCACTGGACACTGACTCGTTTTGTACAGTATTAGAATACTGTGAGGGAAACGATCTGGACTTCTACCTGAAACAGCACAAATTAATGTCGGAGAAAGAGGCCCGATCCATTATCATGCAGATTGTGAATGCTTTAAAGTACTTAAATGAAATAAAACCTCCCATCATACACTATGACCTCAAACCAGGTAATATTCTTTTAGTAAATGGTACAGCATGTGGAGAGATAAAAATCACAGATTTTGGTCTTTCCAAGATCATGGATGATGATAGCTACAATTCAGTGGATGGCATGGAGCTAACGTCACAAGGTGCTGGTACTTACTGGTATTTACCACCCGAGTGTTTTGTGGTTGGGAAAGAGCCACCAAAGATCTCAAATAAAGTTGACGTCTGGTCAGTGGGCGTGATCTTCTACCAGTGTCTTTATGGAAGGAAGCCTTTTGGCCACAACCAGTCCCAGCAAGACATTCTACAAGAAAATACTATTCTTAAAGCTACTGAAGTGCAGTTCCCGCCAAAGCCAGTAGTAACACCAGAAGCAAAGGCGTTTATTCGACGATGCTTAGCCTATCGAAAGGAGGACCGCATCGACGTCCAGCAGCTGGCCTGTGACCCCTACTTGCTGCCTCACATCCGAAAGTCGGTCTCCACGAGTAGCCCTGCTGGAGCGGCTATCGCATCGACCTCGGGGGCATCCAATAACAGTTCTTCGAATTGAGACCCACTTCTAGGCCGCGAACT